>CAUYLG010026808.1:0-85734 GCA_963573385.1 Cacajao melanocephalus
GAACATGCAGGATTGTTGCATAGGTACATACATGGCAATGTGGTTTGCTGCCTTCCTCCTCATCACCTATATCTGGCATTTCTCCCCTTGTTATCCCTCCCCAACTCCCCACCCCCTGCTGTCCCTCCCCTAGCTCCCCCCGACAGACCTAAGTGTGTGATGCTCCCCTCTCTGTGTCCACGTGTTCTTATTGTTCAACACCCACCTATGAGTGAGAACATGTGGTGTTTGATTTTCTGTTCTTGTGTCAGTTTGCTGAGAATGATGGTTTCCAGGTTCATCTATGTCCCTACAAATGACATGAACTCATCATTTTTTATGGCTGCATAGTATTCCATGGTGTATATGTGTCTCATTTTCCTTGTCCAATCTAACATCAATGGGCAACCTCCACCTCCTGAGTTCAAGTGATTCTCCTGCCTCAGCCTCCCCAGTAGCTGGGATTATAGGAGCCAACCACCACACCCAACTAATTTTGTAGTTTTAGTAGAGACAGGGTTTATCCATGTTGGTCAGGCTGGTCTCGAACTCCCGACCTCAGGTGATCCACCTGCCTCAGCCTCCCAAAGTGCTGGGATTATAGGCATGAGCCATTGTGCTGGGCCTTAGATTACATTCTTAAAAGAAGAGAAGGGGAGTTCCTTGATCAGAACGGCTATTTCCATATCAATTATCCTTTGAAGGGGGAAATCCTGGAACAGAAAATAGGGCAATGCACAGATGTAAAATGTGGTGGTAAGGGATTGTAAAAGGGGTGCCACTGTCACTCCCTTTGGATCAAATTCTGAGGAATGGAAATGGTGTGTACACCCAGTGATAGAGGATAAAAGGGCCTCCAGTACATGACTATGCCAGGTCAGGTAGAAGGGCCTCCAGCATGTGACTACGTCTAGGTAGAAAGCCCACCTGGTAAATAATTCTCAGGTTAGGTTTAGGCCTGTGGGTGCTACTTCTAGTGGCAATATAACTTGTATTCTATTTCCAGATCTCCAAGCCTTCTGCCTGAAGTGAAGAAATGGATAAGGGCTGTGTCATGCCCCAGAAAGAATAGCTAAGGGAAGAGCTATGTTTTGTTCCAGGAATGGTCACCAAGCATAGGGATCACAGGTCACACAGGCAGCAATGCAGTGATTAAGCAATTTGGCCAGTATGAACCTGAGGCCCTTGTCATGAATTACTCTTGAATAGAAGCCTCAGGAAACTCTGGTTAGACAGATATTTTAAATGGGATTAATCTGGAGGAAGATTATGCCATATGAAAATGAGCACTGCTGGGTTAGGCAACATGGAGAACTAGATGTCCAGAGAATGTCTCCCAAGACCAGAGACTCAAAAATGCTTGGTAAATATAGAAAATGTCTTTTTACAATGCATAGCTGAGCCATGATAAAACAAAACAAAACAAAATTCTTAGACTAGAAAGGTCAAGAAAATGCAAAAATCACTGAGATAGGAAATATTTTTCCATAAAGAACGTTTGATGTCCTCACATCTAAGCGTGCAACAACCACATGAGCAATACAGGAAAAAGGTACTAGAAGACCCAGAAAATGAGCAGTTAGAAGAGAGGTACCCACATAAGGCTTGGACCCTGAAATGGAAAACTCATATTCAGTTTTTTTGTTTATAGACAGAGAGTGAGGATCCCACCTAGAACAACCTCAGCTTCAGGTAGAAAGGAAATAAAGGAAGACTCCTAACCACAGACTTTTAGGAGTTTAGGGCCCCTGAAAAAATTCCAAACCAAAATATTCTACCTGGATTTTTGTCTCACCAAAAGTCAGACAGAAACAGATCCAAATCTTCTGTGGCAAATACACCTTAAACCCTAGATTCAAATGATGACTACTGACAAAGTTCCAGCGACTATAAACTGACTTTAGAACCAGAAAACTATGAAGAAACAGCTATTGTGAGTGTGAACAATCAGCAGAAGCAACAGATGGCAGAATCAGACCTACAAAAACAAAGACACTTGAATTTTAGAATGAGAATATGAAGTAAGTATTTTAAGTAATAAAATAGGCTATCAAAAGTATGAAAAAAGATCAAAAGATTATTTAAAGAGATCAGGCTGATTTGAAGAAGACAGAAAAGTAGAACTGCCAGAATTGAAAAATATGGTCATTTTAAATAGAAATTCAGTGGGCATGTTAAACTGCAGCTTAGACACAACAGAAGACAGAAATAGTGAACTGAAAGATCAGAAGGAGTTACCAGAATGTAACATAGACAGGGGAGCTGAAAAATCTGAAGACAAATAGAAAGATGTTGAGAATAAAGTGACAAAGTTGAAAAATATCTAACAGGAGTTCCAGAAGCACAGGATGGAAAGAATGGGAGTGAAAGGGCTATTTGAAGAGATAACTCAGAATTTTTCTGATCTGGTCTCTAAGGTTCAAGTCTACTTTATTAAGAAATAGTCCTGAATTAGAAAACATGATCCCAGCATCTTGTTTTCCCTGAGTTGATGGGCAGTTGGAATGTGGAAAGAACAGATACATCGCTATTGAAGAAAAAAATGGGAAGAAAATTCAAAAGGCTAAGCCATACGCAGCATAATTAAATTCCCCTGGAAAGCAGTCATCAAGACTCAGAAAATCTGTCCTCTATTGCCAAGGGAGGAGCACAAGCAATAGCTCATATGAAAATGCTCTAGACAAGAGGTTAAATAACGCATTCTCTCACACCCATGAGTATAACTTTCCAAGATCTGTATCCAGGGGGAAACACAGTTTCCTCAAATTAATGCAGACAGCACTGTCACCATAGCATCCATCTTGATTTAGGGTAACTCAAACTCCCATGAGAAAAAAAAATCATAGAAAATTAGCATGTAGATTGGCACAAGTGAATTTCTAAGATACTTAAAATGTACTCCATCGATGGACAGAACTTTTAGAAATTTAACTGCTGTTTTAAAGTGTCTGTTAGGATGACTTCCACAGCAAATAAAAGAAAACTCAACTCAGACCAGGTTGGACATGAAGGAAATGCATTGACTTAATTGAAAGTTGGCTGACGGGGACCCTAAATCCATGGGTCGACATAACCTTCAGACTAGGGGCAAGATGGTTACAGGAATTCTGGGTTTCTATGTGCAACAATACTCAGGAGAAGAAAGAGGAATTACTTTCAAAAGCGTTTGCAGACGTAACAACTTCCCTAAAAGCCCATAGTAGGTCTCTACTTCTTGTTATCTAGATTGAGTCATTTGCTAATTCCTGGACCAATCATTGCCAAGAAGGTGGAAGTAACCTTTGGACATTAAATTTAGGCATCTGGCACAGGCATGAGGGTAGATAAATGATTTTACCATTTATGGGGACATGGAACACTGGAGGAAGTAGATTTGATGGAAGAAAAGAATACAAGCACTATTTGAGAAATGATATTAAGTTGGAGATAATTAGAAAAAGATTTGAGGTAGAGAATGTAAGGAGTAGACAATGAAAATTACAGAAATAGCATAGAAAATTACAGAATAGCATAGAAATTTTACAATAAATCTTTCCAAAAGAGCTAAAGAGAAACCACCCTGGGATTTGGAGCTCCTTCTCTTTTCTGGTGGGCTTAGTGCATTTGCTTTGGTAAAATGTGTTCATGGGTAGATCGAGGGATAAATGACCTAGGTACTGGGGAAGAGGTGTGATAAATACCTTCCCAGATATTTCTGAGAAATAATATGTAAATCAAATAAGATTTGATTTACAGATCAAATCTCAAACCAAAGCATATCAAACATCCAAATGTCTCCAGGACCACAGAGGGAACTGGGAAGTAGAAGCCAATATACGAATATTTGAATCATAAAATTAGAAAGGCATCCAACACATTTGGGTGGCACATCAAAATTAGAGCATGTTAACTTTTAATATTTACGGTATCTCCAAAGAGACTAAATGCATTTATTAGTATCTGTGGAAAAGGATAATGGTTAAAATTCTTTGACAGTTGGGGATTATTAAAAAAGTTCCAGAGAGGAAGAGTGGTGATGACTGCATAACAATGTAAATACATTTAATGCTACCAAATTGTACACTTAAAATGGTAAAATAATGTATTTTATGTTATATATGTTTTATTACACATAAAAATTCTCTGACAGGTAAGAAATGTCTAATAGTAATACATTGCACACTATGTTTAACAACTTAATATATTGTCAATTGCATTGACAGTCTCTTTATATTGTGGCCTGGCCTTACTGTTTTATTTTGAGAAATGTACAAAAATACAGACTTTTATCAGTTATAAATAATAGATAGCATCTGGGGAGTTTTAAACTATGTGCCAGGTGTTTTGTTAAGTGTTTTGCATACATCAACCCTTTAAAATCTTTATAAAGCCCCATAGCTTTATCCCCTTTTTCCCCTCTTTGCTGATAGGGAGGCTGAGTTACAGAGAGGTCAACTAGAGTTGATAAGTGTGCTAAGCTGAGATAAGAACCACACCCCAGACAATACTATTTCCAGTTCTAGCCATTGTATCAAGTGGATTTCTTGCACCTGTAAATTTCTCAACTGTTCTATTCCTCTACTGCTTAGATTTTGAAGGTATCAGCACTGACTCTGATAAAGAAGCAATATACTTGTTGATGGAATAAAAACAATTTTGATGTTAAAACAAATAGTATTTATTGATAGATTAATGTTAGTCTGGCTAAAGAACTCTAGTGTAGGCCTCAATCATTGAACCTATCCTCTCCAACAAGGTGAAGGCCTTGAAGGCATTTACCAGTCATCTAAGTTAGAATCCCAGGAGTCATATGGGAGTGAAACAAGTTCCTCAACATTTACACCCAACTAGACTTTAAGTGCTACCATATATTTTAAATATATTTGAAATACAACTCGAATATATTTCAAATACAGCTCCTCCTGTCTATTCCTAGGACTCTCTCATGTTCAGCTTGTTCTATTAGAGCCTCTCAATTGGGTTCACTCCTGTGTCTCCTGGCCCCCTCAAACACACCCACTACAATACTACCAAGATGATCTATTTGTTTAATGAATGAATGGGTAGATAAGCAGGTGATGAGAACCTGAGCTACGACAGTAATAGCAGTAATAGAGAAGGGATGGATTTGAGAACTATTTTGGAGTATTAGACACCCTTAAGGATTTGACTTCATCGTAAAAGCAGCAGACTGTGAACAAAGAGATTAAAGTAAGAAAGTGACATGATCATATTGGCATTTTAGAAAATATTTTTATATTAGGAAATCTCACTGAAGAACAGGATATCTTTCCATTCATTCAGCCCTGATTTCAAACACTGGCTCTGTGGCTTGCACACTGGATTGCTTTGGACATGCTACTTAACCTCTCTATATCTCAATTATCTCATCCACGAAATGAAAATAATAATAATATCCTTTCAGGGTTTCTAGGAAGGTTAAACGAGTTAATACATGCAAATCAGTTAGAATAGTGACTAAAACAAAGGAAGTGCTTAGCCATTTTTTTAGTCTACCAAGAAGATTTTCAATTTTCTTCCTCTAAGTCCTGATCTTCCTTATCAAATTTATTCTTAAATATTTTATAGATGTTGCTGCTACTAAAAGCAGTATATCTTACCATATCCACGGCTAGTTGTTTATTACTGGACAAAGAGAAAACAGTTAATGTTATATTTTTATCTTACATTTACGCAAATTCCTAAATTATCTTACTATATAAAATATTGCTAGGAGGCTCCCTAGAGGTTCCCTAGAGGGGAGGGGTTGTTTTTGTTTTGCGACAAGGTCTCACTCTGTCACCCTTGCTGAAATGCAGTGGTATGATCATCGCTCACTACAGCCTTGAACTCCAGGGCTCAGGTGATCCTCTGACCTCATCCTCCTGACTAACTGAAATATAGGCATGTACCACCACATGGGAAAGAGGTCTCACTATGTTGCCCAGGCTGGGTCTAGAACTCCTGGCTTCAAGTGATCCTCCCACATTGACCTCCCAAAGTGCTGGGATTATAGGCATGAACCATTGCACTAGGCCCAGATTTTTTTTTTTTTAATGAACAAACTAAACATCAGCAGAGACAACATTGTCTTCTTTTTACCTATATTTCATTATCAATAACTACATATTTCATTTTATTTTTCTAGAATATTCTCTACAACTTTTTTTGAGAACAGTTATTTCATTTTATTTTTATGAATAATAAAACAAATATTTTATTTTTATAGAATAAAAAACTTATTTTATTTTTATAGAATATTCTTTACAACTTTTTTTTTGAGACAGAAGCTCACCCTGTCACCCAGGCTGAAGTGTAATGGTACAATCTCAGCTCACTGCAACCTCCACCTCCCGAATTCAAATGATTCTCCTGCCTCAATCTCCCAAGCAAATGGGATTATAGGCACCCACCACCACGCCCAGCAAATTTTTGTATTTTTAGTAGAGATGGGGTTTCACTATGTTGGCCAGGCTGGTCTCGAACTCCTGACCTAGTAATCTGCCCACCTCGGCCTGCCAAAATGCTGGGATTACAGGTATGAGCCACTTCCCGGCCTTAAAAATATATATTTAATAAGGATGATGAGGGCTCTGACTTCCAACCATAAAAATAAATAGTAAAAGATACCAGATTCACTATAATGCTTTTAAGATTAATAAAATTAGACAAAATACCTGAAATTACTGTATCTAGTAAATAGGCAACCAGCATTGCAGGATGAAGATCCTTGAGAGAAGTGAAATAGATAAGGAAAGCCCTCTGATGAATTGGGACAAATCTCAAACACTTTGTGCTATGCAAGCCAAGTCTGACATTACAGAGCACATGTGGCTAGCACATACTCCAGAATCGAAATCTGTGGTGACAGAGAAAAGATCAGTGGTTACTTGAGGCCAGAGGTGAGAAAGTAGGGGCTGGCAGGAAAGGAACACAGAAATATTTAGGGTTGGTAGAAATAGTCTGTATCTTAATTGGATGTTACACAGATATACATGTTTATCAAAATGCATCAATCTGTGCACTAAAATGGGTGCAATATTTTCATGTGTATTCTTCCTCAATAAAGTTTCTTTAGAAACACGATAACAGTGAAAATAAGTATCTCTTTCCAGTATTATTTTTTCCTTATGGAGTTGTCCATGTTCTCCAGACTTTCATGTGCTTGTTGTCATAGGGCTGTATCTTCAATCAGGTTTCCTGGGACAGATTCTGAGATGGAGATTGGTATGAAGGAGGTCTACTGGGGAGTGCTCGCAGGAATAGTGCCTGAAAGAAAGTATGAGGTGTGATTGAGCAGAGGAAGCGATTGAATTTTGAAGCAAGTGAGGCCTTGGCTATTCCACTGGAAGTTGTGGTCCTTCTGAGCCATCCCAAAATGAGACAAGAGGATGAGAATTTTCTATTTCTCTATCAACCCATTTTGAGATATGAGTTGTCCCCAGTACACACTGGACAATATATTATGCATTGGCTGGTAGCTTAGACAAGACAGTCCCCTTGACCAAAAGCAATTTCTGGAGAGAGACAGAGTTGTAAGCCATAAGCCACCAACATTTCCCACAATCAGTAAAGGAGTGTCCCAGTCCTGAAAGGGGTCTGGGCAGAACATGGCTCCCTCTGGAGGTGTGTGTCATAGTTTCCTAAAGTTCTTTCATCTTTCTCTTTACTAATGGTTGATCTCTCTTTTTCCTTAATCACTCTTACACTGGGTTTATTTTTAGCAGACTTTTAAGCAATCAACTCTTGAATTGTTTCACTATTTCTGTTTCATTTTTATTTCATTTAAGCGAGATTTTGTCTTGATTAATTCCTTCCTTTTGGTTTCTTTTTGTTTGATTTGACATTTTATTGATTTCTGAAAATGAGTAATAATTTTTCTTTCTTCATTAATGATGAAGATATAAGAGAGATATTTAAGACTCTAAAATTTTCTCTGTGTGTGTCTCTATGTCTCATGGAATTTGGTACTATTTTTCATTCCATTGTTTTTGTAGCTTGTAATTTCTCCCTGAAATTTTTTTTGTTCCATGGTTTTATCCAGTAAAATATTTCAGACTTCCCAAAAACAAAAGATTGTCACCTTTTTATTATTTACTTCCAATTTTGTTGAATTATGGTCAAATAATATGCCTCATAAAATCACTATTTCTTAATATTTTAAGGTTTAATTTATGGTCATTTATAAATTAAATGCTTGGTGTACAAATTAATTTATATAGAACCTCATAAATTTATAATATGAATTTTATATAATTATAATATATAACATACATAATTTCTATATTATATATAGAACCTCATAAATTGTTGTATTTGCATAATGTCTTGTTATTTTATTCAATGTGTGTAACCTTGGATTCCCACATGTCAGACCCTGTCTCTCCTGCTTTGTGTTTGCATTTGCCCTTTTGCTTTTGTATCTCTTTTACCCATCTTAATTTTCTATTCTACTTTATCCCTTTTTAAACATATATAAGAATACAGCTCATTTTTGTGTTTTAATCCGATTTGAAACATTTTTGTCTTTTAGAAGGAAAGACTCAAACTGGTCTGCTTATATTTTGTGGGATGATTTGATTTATTCTTTTCATAATGATTTATTCTTTTCATAAAGTAGACATTGGCTGGAAAGGAACCCAGAACTATTCGGGGTGATGGAAATATTCAATATCTTGGTTGTGTGTTACACAGATGTACACATTTGTCAAAACTCACCATTCTGTGCACTTAAAATGGATGCATATTTTCATGTGTATTATTCCTCAGTAAAGTTTCTTTAGCAACATGAGAATGGTGAAAATAAGCATCCCTCTGCAGCAATCTTTTTTTCATAGGAAGTTGTCCATGTTCTTCAGATTTAGGTTGATATTTTACGTTGTTTTCTTCATTTTCTTTTTGTGTTTGCTGATTTGATCGAATAGCCATTAACTTGATTTCCCCTTATTTATTTGGAAGTTTTATTATATTGTATTTCATAGTGACCACCTTCTTTTTCCCTGTTCTCATAATAAAAAAAAAATCTAATTTATGAGAAAACAAAATACAATTTCCTTCACCAAGACATTCTATTCCCTCTCTTTGTTCTACCCTAATAAGATGAGTCTATTTCTCCCTCTTTCTCCACCACAGGATCTTAGCTTTGCTGCGATAATTTATTGCTCTTAGTTCTAGATCATGTTTTTACTTTTAAATCAGTATGTACCTTCTCTTTTCAGACTTGTTTAGTACTTATATTGCATATTTCCTAATGTTCTTATTCTCTTACATCTAATTTTTAGAGAGAAAGAGAAATTGGGATTGATTCTATATCCTTGTCCCTCTTTTCATCTTCTCCCACCTGAAAATATTGGTTATCTTCTCATCAGTTCTTATCAATTCACCTTAAATCTCTGTGATTCCTTTCAGGTGTTTCTTTGCTTCATTTCTTCTCTGAAATGCTGACCCAAGTCTCATCCTTTCTCCTGTTTGACATTTTTTTAAATGTATTTTACGAAATAATTTTGGCACTTACAAATTTTATTTTAACAGTGACCACCTCCTCTTTCAATTCTCCTACAGAACTGTTCACATGGGAAATTGGGGAGTTTAACTGTTGTTCTGGTGATGGGTGTTTGGTTACTGGTAATGGTGCCACTCAATGACAGAACATGGGTGTGTTCTGCATTTGTATCCTATCAAGAGTGTTATTTTTAAATTAAATTATCACCACTATTTTGTCAGATAAATGTTCTATTTGCAAATCTGACTGGTTTTCATTTATAGCTGCTAGGTTTCTAGAAAGCCCCTGTTTGAGGCATGCATTTTATTTTCCTTTTCAGGAAACTCAAGCAGGTGAAGACATAGCAAGCCTGGTTTAAAAATTGTAAAACAGGGCCTACAACATCCTATCCTTCTCTGACTTCCATCAAAAGGACTAGAGTTACCCTGTCATCAATTTTGAGACAATCAATGAGTGAACAAAGGAAAATCCTTTTAATAATTAGCTGCAACCTACAGAGACAGCATTTGCAAAACACACAAAAAAAGACAGAACTGATAATCTATTTATACTGAAAAGTAGAAGATTCCAAGACCAGTGTTGGAGACAGCAGGGATGATAAAAACATGATTTTGAGGACAGAGAAGGGGGAAGTGGGAAAATGAAAGGTTAAAGGGTTGTAACACATCCCCATGGAATATCCTAAACCAGGTCTAAGGTACAGGAAACAGATTTGCTAGGTAAAGCCATAGTCCTGGGCTTTGAAATTGATTGCATGTTACCCATTTGCATCTTTTAGTAGAAGAAGAGCTTTAGGTTAAACCTATACAAAACTTTAATTATGCTCAGCCCATAGAAGAAAAGTGTCAGGAGTGCCTCCTGCTATATCACCTGGTTAAGAACTTGCTCTTTCATTGTCAAAAGAGGAGATCCAGAGAAGATTACAGACCACCAGATGACTCTCCTCACCGTGAATAATCATAAAGATTCCTTTGATTTCCATTTCACCAAGGGCAGCAAAGAAGAGCTATTCTCATACATAAAGAAAGGTCCCAGGAATGTATAGACCCAATAACAACAGCAAAAATTTTTACCATTCATTGAACTTCTACCATGTATCAGCGATCATGCATGTATCGTCTCATGTAATCCTCCAATTACCTTGCAAGAAAGGTGAGAAAACTGAGAGGGACATAAATAACATGTCCAAGGCCTCACAATAAGTAAGTTCTGGATCTGGAATTCACATGGTAAACTGCTGGACTCCAATGCCTTCATTCTTTCCAGACAGCCACCGCTGACTCTGTCACAAAACAAACAGCATAAACAAAACACTGCACATAACTCAGATGTCATGGGAATGCATCCAAGATGTGGACATCAATAGCAACTTATTAAACTGCCACACACTTAGGCTTTCTCCTGTCTGTTGGGAAAATTTCCATTCCAAAGGAACCAAATGTTGGAAGATGTACTGTTATGAATCAAGGCACAGACTCAGAAAAAAAAAAAAAAAAAAAAAAAAACTTTCCCAGAAAATCAGGGAAACCATTACAGAAATCCCAAGAAAGCAGGAAAAAAGAGTAATGGGTAGGAAAGATCACTAGTGATGAGCCACCATGTCGTCTTGAGCTCAAGTCTAAAGACTTGAGCTAAGAGCATAATATTCTCTGGATCACTATTGCTACATCACCTCAATACACATGGTGAAGTGCAGCGAACAGCTAGGACTTGACAGATGTAGATTTGACTACAGGCTATGCCCCTACAAACTGTTTCTTAACCTACCTGAACCTTGAGTTCTTCAACATACAAATATAGATCAAAAGACCACCTCAGAAAGATGAAAAAGATACATCAAATAATATTTGTAAAAGTACTTGGTACATAGTGAGTGGCTGATAAATGGTAGTTACCCTACCTTTTGGCACACAGTACTTTCAACCACTATTTACACAGTCAGTTCATTAGAAAGGAAGCCTATCCTATTCTTGTGTTGGGACAGGAAGACAGCCTGGGGGAGATTCTATAGTTAACTATGGGTGGGAAAAAGACATACGGCTTTCTCCTCTTTTAAATTCAAATTGAACATTACTGTTTTAAAGGTTCTGAGAATTACCATTAAGAGTTCCTAAATTCACTTGGTCACTACAATGCTTTGATAGTTTTGTAACACCAGGTTACATCCAGAGAACACACTTGGAGAAATGCTGCTTTAAAAACAACATTTTTAAAGGAGATTTTCATTCTCTCATACAAATGGCACAAAGTCTCAGAACGAAACTCGTTCTTTCATTATATTTATATTACCTTTATCTGAGGCTCCTAAAAATACCAAGATAAATTGCCATCTATTGAGACAGGCAGGCAGATCTGATCCTCATATTACAGCATCACAACTGCCAGGAGACATGATTTGATCCAAGAAAGATTGAAAGCAACAATCAAAAACCACGAAAAAGCAGTGCAGAGCATTTCTTAAACTGAGAAAGACGCTGAAATGTAGATCACTCTCTCAGGAAAGTGGCACCCAAAGCATCTTGTTCTCAAAGGCCCAGTAGGCCACCCAGCTCTGTGCTCATGAGAACATGTGTAGGAGAGAACACTGGAATTCAAAGTCTGGCTCCGCCATTAACAAGGTGTTCATTCTTTCCAGGTCTCAGTTTTGTTTTTGTTGTTGTTGTTATACAATGGAGCTAATATTATGCTGATTAGATATAAGCCTGTATGCAAAATACTGTAATAAAATTACATTTAACTGAAGCGTTAGAAAATAGATATTTATGCCAATTTAGAACAGCAAGAACCTTAAGATTATCTACTCATCCATCTAATTTCACAGATAGTGAAACCGAAGCCCAGAAAGTAAAGTGATGTGTGTCCAAGGCCACACAACTCATTAGTGACAGAGCTATGACTCAACCTTGGGTCTCCTGACTTTTCATCCAGAGGCCTTCCCACTGTTCCTCAAAGATCAGATTCATCTTTCCCTATGTTTAACATCAGATGGGCATAAAATTAAGCTGAAGATAGCCATGGATCTCATAAGTAAATATGAAACCCTGTTATCTAATATATTTGGAAGTGGGGGAAAGGAAGCTCTGGTTAATCAAAAAGCCTGTCTTACGGAAATTAAAAAATTCTCTTCACTAAAAGGTCAGGGAGCCCTGGTATACACCACACATAGATTAATGACTTTCAAATCATGTGAAAGCAATACCGTTCACCTTTGAAACTAGACTGGACATAATTTCCTCTGTCTTTGATGACTTTGGATTTTCACATTGCCTCAAGGCAACCTTGCTGAATATCAATCAACATACGAGGGCATAAACTTAGATCCCTACTCTAAGGTTATGCAGTGTGTGCAGGGCTAGTTATGAAAGCTCTGGGTTAATGGAAATCTGGTAGCAGAGGGGTGCTGTGTGCAGATTTACGACAAGTTTCCAGGACCACAGTAATTTAATTTTGCACCTTTGCTTTTTTGTTATTTAAGACAGATTATTGCTTAATATTTTACTAATTTCAGAGTTGAAAGTCAGTACCATGAAACAGAAATACAGTGTAGATCGTTCACAAAAACCTCAGACTTGAAAAAAATTACTATAGAGAACCTGAAGTCCTCTCCAAGTATTCAAGAAAACACGAAGTCAGTAATTCCAAATTCACCCTTGAAAAGGTAAGAAAGAGACCCATGTGGTGAACTGACTTATTTAATCAGAAATACAGTAGGAACTTAAACCCAAGACTCACAACTCCCTGCCCAGAGCTCTTTGCTACTATGGGATGCAGAACCTCACATTTGATTTTTTGCTTTTTATTCACAAGGATACTATCTGGAATTAAGGGTGGAGAGTTTGAGAGAATACCATATCTAGATTACAGCTGCCACAGAGAGCAAGGGGTGTCTGCTCTAAAGAATGAAAATTCCTCACTTAGTTACTAACCTGTCCCTAACTGGATCCAGTCCACCCACATATGCGCAGGAAGATCTGACGGTGCCTGGGAGAAAGCCACAAGTTCCCTCCAGCTGTTTTCTAAATGCCTGCTGCCATCCCACCCGGGTGACATACAATCTGACTTCACACTCAGTAAACACGATACTGAATTTACTGTCTTCCTGTAAATCTGAATTGCTTCCTGAGTTTTCCCTCTTATTTGATGACAAAACCATCAGCTCCATTGTCCAAACTGGAAACTAGAATCCAATAATAACTCTTCCCTATTCCAGGGACATTGATTTTCCATTCAAGATACCTCTTAATTTTCTTAAAAAAATTTTTGATCCCAACTATAACCACAGTTCAAATTCCGAGCAGCTCTCACAAAAGTTTCTCCAGCAGTACTTCTCCTAACATAACCTCCAGCAACCCCAGCCACAGACCCAGCTGTCATCCACTTAAAACCCTTCATGGCTCACGCCTATAATCCCAGCACTTTGGGATGAGGTGGAGGTGGGGGGATCAACTCAAGGCCAGGAGTTTGCAACCAGCTTGGTTGGTGAAACCCCATCTCTGCTAAAAATGCAAAAAAATTAACCAGGTGTAGTGGTGCACATCTGTAATACCAACTACACGGGAGGCTGAGGCATGAGAATTGTTTGAATCTGGGGGGCAGAGGTTGCAGTGATCCATGACTGCACCACTGCACTCCAACCTGGGCAACAGAGTGAGACCCTGTCAAAAAAAAAAAACCTTCAATATTTCCAGTCTTTTTCAAATTTTTTTAACATTTTGTCCTTATCTTTCCACCCACCCCTACACACACACACACACACACACACACACACACACACACACACAGTCATACCCCAGGAACACCAAACTGCTTATGGTGTCATGCTGCAGAGTGCTTTTTCTTATCTCAACTTTGATCATGGTAGCCCCTCTACCCAGAATGCCTTTCTTTCCCCAGCTTCCCCAGATCATTTTACGTGCTCTCCAGATCATATCACCTGCTCCCCCTTCAGGACTCGAGAAGTTACCCCTTGCAGGAAGTCTTCCCTAACCTTCACATCCAACCCTTAGGATGTATTAAGTACCCCTCCTCTTTTCCTCAGAGTGCCCTGAATTTAATTCTACCATTGCACCTACCACATCACTGTATTCATATCCACTTAGGTGTCATGAAGATGTCACAGCTGCAACAAGGACTCACACTCATAAAATTGTTTGGCATTTACAGATTGTCTTCATAGGCATAGCCACATTCTATCCTCAGAACAATTCTAGGTAGCTAGTTGGAGTCAGCGTTATCTCCATTTTATAGATAAGAAAACTGAGGCTCACAGAAAGTAAGTACACCAGAGTCAAAGATTAGTTCAACTGAAGGCTAAAACCCCACAATTCTGACTCTTGGTCCTCTGTACCATGTCACCTTGAAATGTTTTTATTCCATATAGAAATCTGAATCACTTTTGCTTTGGATGATGATCTTGACGGCATTTTCCTGAAGTTCAGTAAAGCTCAGGAGGGTCCTGCCCTGCTATGCATTTGCTCCCCGACTCCCACTCTGCCATTCTAAGCCTGGCTGCTTTTCCTTCTTCTCAAGACTAAACACAGCTCCCTCTAGGACCCAGGAACAGATGCTGCCATAAAACTGCTTGAGGAGTTGCCCGACCCTCTCCCTGTTCATGGTTGCTGAGAAGCAAGTGAGCAAATTAGTATCCAAACAGTCTCCTTAGATGGAAGGCATATTTCATACAACAGGTCAAATCCTATCCAACAAATATCACTGAACAGAAATCCCTGAGTGATGAAGAGATTCTCAGGCCTCAACCATGGTCCATTTGTTAAAATCAGCCTTCACGTGACAAAGTTCCAAATGCACCCTAGCTCACTTGTGCATACAGGCACGTGTGCACATGCACACAAACACATCTTTACTATTTTGTGTTATTCTGTGCTGTGTTCTTTCTAGATTTTTTTGATATGTTAACTCATTAATCGCCATAGCATAGCTATAAGACAATCTTAATATCTCCATTTATGGCTGAAAAGATGGAGACTTAGAAAGCCACAGTGACTCAGGTTTGCATGGCTGGCTGTACACTCAGTGGCTATGAAGATGTGCTGAGTTAAACCAAAACCACGTAATGAAATCCTGGCATTGACACTTGCCTGTTCTATAAAAGTTACTCGATCTCTCTAGTCTCAGCTTCCCTCATCCATAAAATGGGGAGCTAATAATGATAACTTTTGTCATCATTTTCTTGGGCCCCATCTGCCTTCTTCTGCTTCACTTTCTGCCATGAGTAAAAGCTTCCTGAGCCCTCCCCAGAAGCAGATGTCATCACTGTTTTAAGTACAGACTGCAGAACCATGACTCAATTAAACCTCTTTTCCTATAAATTACGCACTCAGGTATTTCTTTATAATAACACAAGAATAGACTAACACGCTTGCCTTCAGAGAAACTAACAAACCATAGGGGGATATTGAATAACAATCATTATTGAAAATACACATAAAAGTCAATATATATCAATTGGAGTAAGAAACATACACTCACTCATTTAACTAACAGATACTTATAAATATCTACAATAAACCAGTATCTTTTGTAGCTATAATAGAGAGGAATCAGTGTTTTATGGTAGTATTGACCATTTTTTCAATTATAGAGTTGATATAACATAGCTACCAGAATTCTTGGAGAAGATACATATGTCCTGACTGAAAGAGCTATGGGAGGGTAGGGGGAGCGGAAAGCTGAGAATCAGTGCTATCTGTAGATCATATTGCCCAATAGCCTGCCTGAAAGCAAGTCTGAATATCAAACCTTTTGGACCAGAAAAACCAGAGTGTACAAACAGCATGCAAGTCATGAACATCATATTCTCCAGATTCCTCAACAGAACAAGACCCATCAGGTAGCATGGGTCTTGTATTAGGTTAAAGTTCTGCATTAGGTTAAAGTTCCAAATTATTGTGCAATCCTAAAGTCTACATTTAAAATTTGATTGAAATTTTAACACAATTTTAAAATTTAAATTAAAAAATTTGTCTTCATCCAACAAAATGTATAACTAATCATGAAACCTTAAAAATAAATTTATAATTATTAAAATAATTTTATCTCTGAATCCCCTAATATCATATATTATCATTTTTATACACACAACTTTTTGAGAAATCTCTAAGATGACTTTTATACATCATCTTACCTTTACCATTATAGAATCCTCAACCGTACATTTAAAATCTTGGTAAATCCAGTGATGGTTTGGGCGGCTCCTGTGATACAGAAATTGCAGCCAGCCTTGTTTTACTGCAGCTGATGTTTAGTGCATCTGACTTCTGCATAGGGCCTTGCAATCTGCATTTCCTTCCGCAACAGGGTCTTTTTGCATCTGCTCAAAGTGCCTCCTGAGTTGACATTACTCACGTGCTTATTTACCCTTCTGCAGGAAATCTTGGTGGTTGAATTTGATCCTGTTACATGTAGGCTGGTCCAGCCACCCCACCATGAGTCTGTTCCCCTTACATAGTGGCCTACTGTGTTCATCTAGGCACCTACCATTTGGAGACGCCTACTCCTATTTTCTGTGGTGGCCATGAGAATGCACTTTACAGATCACCCAGTTTAGCAAGTATAATTGCCAAGGGTTCTAGCTGATGAGCTCTTAAAGTCTGAGGATTTGTGCCTAGGTATGCCCTCAGTCAGTAGCTGTCTGTGACAGGGATATTAAGACAGACTTGTTTCTAGGAGACACACAATTCTTCCAAGGTCAGCTTTGACTCCAGGATTCCTTGGTGGCTTTGCCCAGGCTTTCTTCAATTCATGAAAATCTGGGATGCTTCCATCCAACATTCTCCCTTTCTCTCTACATGAAGCTATACTTGCATAGCAGTCTGATGATTCTCCCAGCCTTATTTGGCTTCTGCATTATTTTCCCTCATACAAGTATTTCTTCTAATAAAATCATTGCATATAATATCCTGTGTTGATGTCTACTTCTCAAAGGACCTGAGCTGACACAGCTTACCTTTTCTTTCTTGGTTTGTGTAAGAGACCTTGTTCAGGGGTGAGTTTCTTATTTTGCAACTGGTTTACAGAAGGAGCTAAACTCTAGAAAAATCATCTTTATTCTTTCTCTAACACTGCAGACCTGCAAACCTTCCCTCATGGAACCATTTTTCTCTCCTCGTGTTACCCCCATGGAACTGTTTTTCTTCTCACTGCATATAATCTTGAATGGGTTTTACATCAGTCAGAATTAAGCTTTTTATTAGGAGAAACAGAAACCCTAAAAATGAGTGGCTTAAATGAGATGGAAGCTTATTTCTGTCTCATATAAAACCTCCCTTTGGGTGAAATGTCCAAAGCTGGTATTGCCACTTTATATTCTAAAGGACTGCCCACTTTTCCCCCTACCTAAAGTGTGACCCTGTCATGGTCCAAAATGGCTGCAGGAGATTCAGCTGACAACAGCTACATTCAAGGAGTAGGATGGAGAAAAAAGAAAGGAAAGGAATACCTAAAAATACTTACCAGAAGTGCAACACAACACATCTACTTAAGGTTTATTGTCCAGAAATTTAGCTATGTGAAGCTTGGCCACATCTAGCTTCAAAGAAGGCAGAATAAGGTTTTGGGCTTTGGGGGGTTGTTTTTGTTTGTTTGTATGTTTGTTTTTTAGGAAGCTTACAATGTATCTACTTGAAAATCTAAGTCTGTCACAAAGTAGGAAAGGGAGAATCAAGAGGTGCCTGGCAATCTTTGCCACAGCTTCCGTGGCTCTTCTAGTAGCTCAATTGTCCTCTGGTCACAGGCCAGTAATAAAAGGCTTTGTCTATTATAATATTAAAACTACAAATCTCATTGAAAAAGCCTCTCCCACATGCCCACTGGAGAATAAGACAAAGTTAGCTTTTGTATTGCCTCATCTCTGCTCCTCTTGTCCACTCAGACTGTCAATGGCTCTCCAGAGTTGCAGCTGTAGGAGGAAGAGAAAGAAAGTTCTAACTTCACTAGCATAGCTGTAAACCAGCATTGGGACTTTCTGTGTGTAGTAGATTCCAAATGCTGATTTGTCAGCATTTGGATGGGTGTTCTGTGGGTCCTTCACAGATACCAAAGCCCTGCAGTATTCTCACTGTAGGTCTCATGATGTGGGTGTGTCTGAGACTGCTACGTTCCCCCATTATCCATTCTCCCCATCTTATTATATAGTAATGGTACTAAATTGTTAGCTGAAATATTGTTATTCCAGGAATGAGACCATATTTACCAGGCAACATTACTTTAGTGATAAACACACCATTAAAGGTAGATTTCCACTTTGACATGTAAATAACTTGGAAGTCATCACTCCTGTCCTCACAAAAAAAGAAAAAAAAGTTGAACTGAAATGAACAACTTCTCTTAGATCAATCAAAGAATTGAGGTGACAAGCAAACCAATGACTCAAAAACTGAAGAGACAGGCAAATACAGAGAATCATAGCTTACCAGGAGAAAAAGCTAATGGAGCCAGAAATGGATAAGAATATTTAAACTGCAGTTGACAAACTGCTGAAAGCCAAATGTGGAATAACCTGAGAATTAACGTCTCCTGGGCTCCCTACCTTAAAAAGGACCACAAACTTTCATGAGTTGCATCTACGGGAACCTCACCAAGTTCTCATGGTGAAGATCAGAGCAAATTCTTTTTTTGCTTCTAGCAGGGAGAGGGGGAAAGTAACTATTTCAAAATACACCCAAGGGAAAAATAACTATTTTGAAATATACCCAGAGTGTTCTCTTTTTACCTGCCATTAAGGAAAACTACTTTATCAGAGCCTAACTTATGTGGGAGAAGAGAAGTATCCAGCTTCAGCCTCTCTCTAAACTTTCTGTCTCGTCTACATAAGAAAACCAAAAAACAAAACAAACAAACAAAAGAAGCACTTCTAAAGGTCACCCAAGGGCTGTGCTCACTAAAAGACTGAGAGCAAATCATAGAGGTATAGAACACTTTCCTCTTCTCACACTTCTGCACTGCATTGACAAGTTTCCAGTAAGATAACTGAAGATTACAGCTAGAAGAATTATGAAGCTAACACACTATTTAAGAAGATGTACCTAGGGAAACCCAAAGACAACCAGGGAGACAAAAAGGAAATTGAAGCCTCAAGCACCTACAGCTAGAGCAAACAGTAAACAGAGTAAAATTATCAGCCAGATAAACATAAAACCTCACAGCAAAATCCTATTTACCTCAGTTCCTATTACCCAATACACCATGTCTGGTTTTCAACCAAAAGAAATATAAGTCATACTAAAAGGTAAGAAAGAAATGCAAAATAAAGATACAAAATGAGCAATACAACCAGACCCAGATAGGGCAGAGATTTTGGAATTATCAAAACACTTAAAATAACTGTGATGAATATGCTAAGGGCCATAAAGGGAAAAGATGAAATGCAAGAACAGGTGAGTAATGTGCTAGGAGAGAGAAGAACTATAAAAAACAATACAAGTGAAATACTGGAAACCACGATCACTGTAACAGTAATAAAGATTACATTTACCAGCTTCTTTTTTGGCTAAGTATAACCATGCACCTGGGTTCTGACCATAGCATGTGAGGATAACTTACGTGTTCAGTTTCCAGGTTGTGCTTTGAAGGGACATGCCCTCTGTGGTAGTCGTTAGAGCTGCTCATGTGCATTCCACTGTAGGACAGTACTTCCTGAGTTTTTGAAGTTAGGAGTGGCCATATGATCCATTCTGGCCAGCAGGTAGTACACAAAGTCATTTCACTGCTGAGGCAACACTGCCCACCTTGTCCTTCTCCCACTACAGGTCCCAGAAAGGCTCCAGATGGTGAAGGTTCATCAGCTGGTGTCCCTCTGTGAGAGCAACATGTAGCAGAACCCCTGGTGGCTCATGACAAACATGTAACATGAGCAAAATATGTCACCAGTATTTTGAATATGATCAGTACTGTAGCCCAATCTAGCCTATTCCAACTAAGATTCCCTCCTCTTATCTTCAACATCACCTAGCTGGAACTCAGACTTGATGGTGAGTGAACAAGAGTGACATCCTGATTGATATAAAAGCAACAAAATAGAAAATCCCCAAAGAATTTTCAGAGCCACAATACCAGCTCGAATATTTCTGTGAGTGAGAAATAAACTTCTCTTTTGCTTAAACTAAAATCTATTTTATTACTGGGCATGGTGGTTACATCTATAATCCCAGCACTATGGGAGACTGAGGCAGGTGAATCTCTTGAGGACAGGAGTTTGGGACCAGCCTGGGCAACATAGTGAAACCCCATCTCTACAAAAAATAATAATAATGATAATAAAAGCCAATATATATCCTACTTAATAAAATAAGCTATGCCTCCTCTGGCTAGTTGCTCACTCTTCAAAGACAGAAGTTTAAAATGTGTAATGTCATGGTAACAAAGAAGACTTTCAGAATTTCCTGGGGACTGAAGAAAATGTTTGTGTTTTACCAGGGCATTTATAAACAGATTTCAATGTACAATAACATTAATTTGTAGCCTTCAGGAAGTGCTGAGTAAAAACGCTGAATGCTCTTACCCACATGTGTGCAAACCATGAGAGAAGTTTGATCCTTGCCCCCACCTAGCTTTTGTTTAAAACATAATGTATTTAGAGATATGAGTTTAAATAGTGAAATGGCCAATATTGGAAATAAGAAGGAATTCAAGGAAGTGGACAGTGAAGAACTCAATGTTTATAATAGAAACTGCCCCAGATGGGGTTAAAAAGGCATGACAGAAATACCATATAAAGTCTTGGTTGAACTAGTGAGTGCATAATCAGATGTAATTATGATGCCTTAAATTAAGAAACAGTCCATTTCTCCAATTAAACTGTGTCCCAAATAAAGTCACATAAATAGTACATATTTTCAATGTCTTTGGGAAATTGTACACTTAGGATGCCATCTGTAAGACTACAAGTTTTCAAGAAGAGAAACTTTAATTCAAACTGAATTAAACAAGAAAAAAAAAGGAATTAATTGGTTCATTTGACTGGAACACTAGATATGCTTTAGGAAATGCTTGACCTAACAGTTAAACAATAATCCCAACTTGCTTTCTCTGATTCCATTTTGGGACCCAGCCAAAAGGTGTTGGCTTCAATCTCTGAGGCACCTACTCTCATTCATCTCCCATCTCAAGATGACTGCCATAGAGCTGTGTGTTTCTTTGTTTCTCTCCAACAGGAATAAGCATGCCACCCAACTGCCAAACAAAAGTCTGGGCTTCTACTTTGATTGGACTACTTTAGGTCATGTGCCTATCTCTGACTAGATTAGGTAAGGATTGAGTCACGTGCTTCATATTTTTTTGGATGGAGTTAGCATCTTCTGAAACATAGGGAAGAGTTAGATATCCACAGCACAGACCAGTACTTCCTTTTTCTCACACACAGACAACTAGAATACATTTCCTGGTTTCTCTTGCAGCTAAGTGTTGTAATGTGACTGAGTTCTGGCCAATGGCATGAAAGCCTTGCCTATGGGATACTATCTTCTCACATGGGATCCTTTCTGTATTTTTCCATCTGCCAGCTAAAATTAGAGGACTCTGAAAATTTAGAAGAGAGCGGAGCCAAGAAGATGGCAGGAGCACGGCTCTCTGAATCAGTAAGTAAAAGCCACCCTGCTGGGATCATGCACCTTAGACTAACATATAAAAAGTACATCTTTCTTAGGCTTAGTTTTCCCATTTATTCATTGTAGCAGTCAGTAGTACTTTAACTAATACAATAATACAAATAATATTGGGGTGATGTTTCTAAGTGTAGGTAAAATGGATGCTGGACAGCTCAGAATAAGCAATGTCCATGGAAGAAATGGTTTTTTCAAATTTGGATTATCTTTAAATAAAATGGAAGTAGTTATTCTGCCAAAGACATCTCAGTCTACATATATTTATTTTCTGGAAGAGAAGCATTGTAATGACTTAGCCACAAACCAAATAAACAAAGCAGCAATGGCCTCTTGTCCTATAATAAGCCTTTGCAAACATGCTCTGCATTTGCACATGGCTTCCTTAATAAATGAATGCTATTTTCTTATGTTCACAAGCAGTTGCATCAAATAGGAGATGCAATTTAAATTTGCTCTGCATCTCAGAGAACCTCTCTCCAATACAACTAGCATTTTCTAAGATGAAAAATATATTTTTCTAAAATCTCTTTTCATTTAAATGTGCAAACACAAGTCAGAGAGAGGAAAGCAAAAATTGATAGGCATATAGAAGGCAATGTAAAAGGAGTTGTGACTTCATTCCAAAACCAGGGAGAAAGACCAAGGATAGTTACCAATTGAAGCCTGAAACAATTATCTTCCATCTGAAATGGAAGATGCTCAGAGTAAAGTGAGATTGGTGCCAAAATCAAAGCACGAGCAAATATTGAAAAGAAAACAATAAAAAGAAGAAGCAGGTCAAAAAGCAATATGCCAGATGCCAGATAAGTGTGTGTCCTGCCTGGAGAGCTTCTTCCTTTCTGCTGCATAAATTCTACTCTCCTTTCAGGGCTCCACTAAAATGTCACAGTCTTGGGGCAGCTTTTTTGACAATCCTTCCCCACTGCCATGTAGGTTATTCTTCCTGATATTATTATCTTAATAATCTTCACTCTTCTTGCGTAGCTCTTCTCATTATTGTAATTAGAGTTACCTGCATAATAGTTCAGGGCCTGTCTTCTCATCTTGAGTGACAGTTCTGTGGGGTAAGGCAATGCTGCCTTGCTCACCCATGTGTTTCCAGGGCCTACCACGGTGCCTAGTATGCAGTAGGGACTCTTTAATTCCAGTGGCATTCTGGTGGGTGGTGGAGCTAGCATCAAGCAATATTTTAAAAGGACCAAGTGCCTGACTACGTCTTGGCCTTACAATTTCCTTTTGGTCAATTTTGAAAAGGAAAGAACAAAACTAAAAACCAACAAAACCTGTCTCTTAAATCATCCAAGAAATCCTCTGTCTCTTAAAACACTTGGAAAGGTGAAAATTTTTCTATGGACTCTTTTTCTGGGGATCAAATGTTATCATGTCTTATATATGAACTGCTGTTCCTGAAACAATGAGAATTAAGCTGGTTTTGGCCAACCCATGAACCCCACCACAGCACTCTCCGCAGCTTCCTCCCTGGAAAAGGGTTACAACTCAGCCTGTGAACCTTGGAGTCAATCTCTATTCAGTCATTTAAGCTTTATCACTTCCCTGTGACATAATGCCCAAATCATTTCCCCTCGCTGTGGGACCTCCTAATTTTTTCATTTGTACACAATTGTCTGAATGCATAACTCAAAAGGTTTCAAAATGGAATAAGATAATATGGGTAGACAGCCTAGCTCCAGGTCTATGACAAAGTGGCAATGCTCCATTATTTTTTCTTTTCTTTAGGGTTAATCCCTGTCCTAAAGTCCCCTCTGCTCTTCAGTCTTACTGCAGTCTCTAGACCTTTCTGTTACTTGCACTTGCTCCTTATTTAAATCCATTTCAATCTTGCTCTCAGAGTAGAAAGAATCTGATCACCTAATTCAGACAGAGGCCTCAATGATTGATGGGTTTTATTTTTTAGGCTAACATTTACTTGCATATAATTTGTTTAATCTCATTTAATACTCACAATACTCATATGAAATAGGCACTATTTATTAATCTCACATCTCTGATGAGAAACCTAAGGTTCACAGAGGTTAAATAACTTGCCTGATATCACATGGCTTAGAAATGGGCCTAGAGTTCAAGGTTGGGTCCATGTAACCCTAATTCATACTCTTTCTATTGTATCACACTGCCTTTTCACTTTCTTCTCTTAATCTTCTTGCTCTACCCAAATAGTAAAAGGTTTCACTGGACAGTTGCTTGGTTAAATACCAAGTCTATACCCAAACTACATTATCATATGTGACTATCATGAAAGAGTTAATTCACAAGGGTCCAGATATGTTATATTCAGCCAAGATATTGTAACAGACTCCTGAGCAGACAGCTTTGACCTCAGCTAGTGTCATCAGGGGACATTTGTAGTGATAGACAGAAAACAGAGAGGAAAGAGGACATTTAAATAGCAAACAATCTTGCAGTCATCAGTCAACCTGAAAGATATTCTTTATACCCAACTGAAATCACATCCACTTCAGAAGGCACAAGGAAGGTATAAGAAGGCTAGGACTTTCTAGGTCATCTCTTAACTTTTTGAACTTAACTTTGTAATAATAATTAGTTATAAAAATAGCAATGACCATTGAAATGTAGTTGCTATACTCAGCAACATCAAATTAGAAAACCTAGAAGAATTTACATCTGTGCCTTACAGGCCAAGTGGATGAGACCTGTCTACATTGAAAATATTAGTTCAGACACAAGGAGGATTCCATACCAGAGGACCAGCATGAGACTCAGAGGTAACCAAATGGGTTAAAGACTCAAAACCCAGGGATCCAAAGACAAGAACGTCTTTAGTAAGGCCAGACGAAATGCTAACCTCCTGGCCAAGGAGTCCAGCATACCATGGAATATGTTGGTATGAGTTTGGTGTTTTAAACCCGATCCCAATACTCTTCTACATATCTGTACATTAATGTATGTCTGCATGTGTGACTTTATGCTTGAGATAGATGACCCTATTCAAGTGCTGTTAAAGGTAGCTGCACCAAGTCCAGGTAAGAGTACCCTTCCTGGGAGTTACTTCTTGGTGTTCACACAGAAGTCTCCCTTAAAAAATGATGTCTGAACATAATCTGATCCAGTTTGAATGAACAAATCAATGTTCCTCCATCAAGCTTCCTCACCAGCAGAGCCATTTTCCTGGAAGCCTACCTGCTCCTCATCTTCCCTCAAGAAGCATTTTCCAAGGGCCTATTCTATGCCAGGCCTGATTTCAGCACTGGAGATATCTGCCTTCCAGAGATTCATATATAGAGGAGATTAGACATGGGCATGAAAGCTTACACTAAAATGGCATGAGTCCCATGCCATGTTAGTCCCCAAAGTCGGTGTAGGATGCAGTGGCAGCACCAAGGAGAAAATGGTCAATTCTACTTGGAAGATGATGACTCTGGAAACATTTTGTAAAGACAGTAAAACATAAGCAAAATCTAGAAAGAGAAGTGAATGTAGCTCCTTTCCTGCAGAGAGAAAGCTGGAAATTTTTCCATACTAAGATCCAGGTCAGTGGTGGTAGCCTCTTATCAGAATCTTGGCGTCTATGGTAGGCCATCTCCACGGAAACACATCCAGGAGCCCTTCTATCTATTAAGGTTGACAAGTACCTGTTATCTGTAAGAAATTTTCACCATTGAAAAGCCTTCTTAAGCACAAACAGGAACTTTCAAGTAAGTTTGGCACCAGAAACTGCTTGCTGCAGGTTCAATCCTAAACACATACACATGCACACACACACGCACACACACACACACACATCACAAAAAACAACACATAGTAATGGAAGAGAACTAGTCAGAAAACATGAGCCAGCAAAACAGAAGCACCTTGGAGATACAGCAAATGCAGCAAGAAAGGGAAGTGTTCTGAGGTTGGCAAATGCATTAGGAAGAAGCAATAATAACAGTAATAGCTAAAGTTAATTGAACACTTACTGTTTGTTAGGTATGCTGTGTCTTATGAGCACTTTATATACTTTATATCCATTAACTAATTTAATCTTCAGTCTCATGTATGAGGATTATCCCTAATTGACAGATGAGGAAACAAAGGCAGAAAGATGTTAAGCAACTTACCCAAGGTCACAGAGCTAATAAGTAGGATCTGGACAGGACTCCAGACAAATCTGGTCCTGAAACATAAGTCACTAGATCTATATTGTGTACTGTCCTCCCTGCAGGGCCAGAAGTAAGGGGCCTGCAGCTGATGGGAAGGCAGAAATGGCAATATATTTCTTTGGAAATAAATGTGCTTTCTCTGAAACCTGAAATTGGTGATGAAGACAATAGTTACCCTGAAATTAGTACAATAGCAGTCCTTTCCTCTAACCAACTTAAAAGACAAAAGAAACAAAATGTATAGAGCCTTGTAGAGATAGCTACCTTCCAATTATCACTTTCACAATTTGCAGGGCCCAGAATTTTCCATTTTATATCTCTTCTGTGTATTTAAACTCATGATCTTCATATTAATTTTTCCAGGATGACATTTTATCATAGAGAGTATCTCCATTTAACTTCCCTGTGTCAATATTAACGATGGCATTTGCGTGTTTATTAGATAAAAATTGGGTCCTGACAATCACGCCGTCAATTTCAGGGCCCACAAGCTCATTCATCAGGACTCCTCAATTGCTTTTCTAATTTCTTCTGTTGACATTGACCCTGCATGAGGTTATTTATAAAAATCTTTATGAATATAATTTATGACTTAATTTTAACAAGTATTAGATAGATGTTCTCACTGAGTCCATGACCCAAAGTGGTAAAGATTCCTATCAGATAGCATCAAGATTCATTTAAATTTCTCACTTTGTGGCTCCTATTCTATTTTTCCAGCAGCACTAAGGGTCAAATATAAATGAAATAAGAAGTGTCTTTCACATTAATGGTACTTTATTGATTTCCTTGGAACAGAGATGTAGATTTTTCTAAACCAATTGGAATGCTGGAAAAACCAACCACCTAAAGGAAGACAGAGAATATTATGTGTACCTATGACAACTTCACCTAAAAAAATGTTTTCCCAATGTATGCAGTTAATATGCTACATATTATAGTATTCATTCCTAAGTTTATATTGTTAAATGAAAAATATGCTCACTTAGGGATTTCAGACTGACCACTCACAGGCTGAATATTGTTTGGCCTATACAAAGTTTAAAATAAAAAATGTTATAAAAGCCCTGGATTTTCAACTTCTTTTGAAAAGTCAAAAGAACCAGAAACACTGTGCCCATGTCTCCCTATGACAATAATGGGCTGGTGTTTTGTTTTGTTTTGTTTTGTTTTGTTTTGTTTTGTTTTGTTTTGTTTGTTTTTGAGACAGAGTCTTGCTCTGTTGCCTAAGCTGGAGTGCAATGGTGTGACCTCGGCTCACTGTAACCTCTGCCTCCTGGGTTCAAGTGATTCTCCTGCCCCAGCCACCTGAGTAGGTGGGACTACAGGTGCATGCCACCACACCCAGCTGATTTTTGTACTTTTAGTAGTCTTCTTGAGATAGCTTGTTGATGCTCCAATTGTCACAGTTCCATTACTCTCCTTTGTGCTACAGCTGGTCTTTTTACTCTCTCGTTACTTGCTTCCTAAAGCTTCCTGAAGACTTTTGGTTGAACCCTGCTCTTGTTTAACCATCTCATTTTACATATAAGGAAACTGAGAACCAGAGAGATTAAATGTTGTGTTTACACAGCAGGATACAGACTCAAGCTTGGATACAGACCCAAGCTAAGATACAGACCCAAGTCTCCTATGCCATGCCACAACACCAATTTTCTTTTTCTTTCTTCTTTCTTTCTTTTCCTTTCTTTCTTTCTTTTTCTTCTTTCTTTCTTCCTTTCTTTTTTTTATTGTACTTTAAGTTCTGGGGTACATATGCAGAACATGCAGGTTTGTTACATAGGTATACACGTGCCGTGGTGGTTGGCTGCATCCATCACCCCCATCATCTACATTAGGTATTTCTCCTAATGCCTTCCCTCTGCTAGCCCCCAGTCTCCTGACAGTCCCTGGTGTGTGATGTTCCCCTCTCTGTATCCATGTGTTCTCATTGTTCAACTCCCACTTATGAGTGAGAACATTCTTAGTGTAAATTTTACTATTTACCAATAGTAAATTCTTAGTGTAAATTCTTATTGTAAATTTATTTCTTAGTGTAAATTTTAATCTTCCCAATATAATAGAACATACGGATACAAAAATTTTTACACTCCATTTAGTGTAATAAACAGATAAATATTATTGTGCCTCTGCTTTTCTCAAAGACAATTGTATTAATAATAATGATGGCTTGATTTTTTTATTTTAGCAGAATGCTTTACTACCAACAGATCTGTCACCAGAAAGAAAAACTAGCTGTGAGGATTACCCAGGATGATAAGACATGATGCCACATTGCATTGACTTCCGTCTGAAGCTTGCAATAGTAATTCTACAATACTCTAAATACAAGTACTGCTGAGCCCAGGAAACTGGTCTTAGAAGAGACTGATGATAAAAAGACTAGAAACATCCCCTGTGGTAGACTGCCAAGATAGCCCCAGTGGCGCACACTTTCTGGTATTTATGCCCGCAAGTAATTCTCCCCAAGTGAGTGAGGGCTGGACTTAGTGACTCACTTCTAATGAATACAGTAAGGCAGAAGTGAGGATATGTCACTTTCAGAGATTAGATTATGAAAGACTGTGGCTTTTATCTTGGGTGTTCTTGCTTGCTCTTGGATTGCTTACCCTATGGGAAACCCATTGCCATGTTATGGAGCAACTCTGCGAAGAGGGCCACGTGGTGAAATATTGAGGCTTGCCAATAACAACATGAGTGGGTTGGAGGTGGAAGCCCCTCTCAATCTATTCTTCATATTAGACCACAGTCCTGGTTGATGACTCGATTACAGCCTCATGAGAAATCTTGAGCCAGAAGCAACCAGATAAGCCATTCTCAGATTCCTGAGCCATAAAAAATGTAGCACAACCAATAATTGTTGCTATAAAGTTTTGTAGTGATTTGTTACATAGCATAGTCGAATAGTACAGAGTCCTTAAACATAGATGGAGATTAGAGATTCCTGAGGCCCCCAGGTGTGGTGAGCCACTTAAATTTTTACCACATACTGCAAATAATGTGTTTGTTTGTGTGTGTGTGTAAAGATGTGTACCTATGTATATATTATCAGAAATATGGAGTCACATACTAACTTAAAACATAGAATTATAAGTAAAACAGAACAGTGTTCAAATTCTGGCTCTGCCATTTGTTGACTGGGCGACCTTGAAAAGACCCTCAGCTTTGATTTCCTCATCTGGGAAAACGGAGTTGCATTTCTTGTTGCATTGTATAAATGTCTCTACTTTTATACTTAATCATACTTTATCATAGTTATTAGAAGGCGCAGTCCACTCTTTATTCAGATCAGTTCCACTGGGCTCAAACCAAACTAGCAGACAGCAGGTTAACCGTGGGTTCTAAGACCCCCCTAGGCTTAATGGTGAGCTCTACCAACCACCCTAGACTAGACTCACCTTCCCCAGGCAGCTTACTAAAAACCACAACCTACCCTAGGCATGGAGTCATGTCTGAGGCTCCTAGGGGTCTGGTAGCCAAGAGTATAAATATTCTATTATTGTTTTCTCAGACCTTCTTCCATAGCCTCCACCATTTGTTTTCCAGCCCTCCTGCAAGAGACCATGAGGTTATTTTTACAGCCAGAATAGCTAATATAGAAAAGAAGTTTTGTCTAACCTTAATTCCTAAAGGCTTTCTAAAAGATCTAATTTTTTTCAATGTTTATTGGCATTGAATGGATCATTCTTTAAAATGGTATTTATAGACAACTTCCTTGTAAAAATGATAAGTAGTATGTGTCCAAATGCTATTTACTCTTCAGGGGAAATTATTAGCGAATATTTTATCATAAGGCTTTTATACTGTTCAAGATGAGTAGAGGAAAACTGTCTGAATAAACTCCTAATTTTTAGCCAAAGTTTGAGATTTTCAAATCATCATCCTACGGATTACAACTTTTCTCTGAATTTTCACAATTAACATCTTTGGCTTACTCACTCTCAAAAGGAAAAGGGAATTTTCACAGAGCAGCTTGCTCAGGATTATTTATGGATATAAAAATTTGCCATCCAGGGTTGGTAATAGCTTTACCCAAGAGTCGTAAGTGTTTGTGTGGGTAGCTATGGTTGTCTTTCTGTGTCATCAGCCCCAAAGGAGTATTTCTGAGCAATTATTCACAATTTGATTAAAATTCTTTAGAGCCTATTTAAACTGCCTTTTTGTTTAGCAAATCTTTATCAAACAGGTTCCTATAGGAGGCACCACAATAAGCACAAAGATGAATGAGACCCCACACTTACCCAAAGGTGAATTACAACCTAGTGGCAGAGAAAGATTTAAACAAATAATACCAACACAATTCACTAAGAATAGACTCAGCACTCTAATGTACTGAGGGAGCACTAGTTACTGAAAGAAAGAAGGAATTCTAGGGAAGACAGTGAAAGAATTTTAGAAAGAGAGACATTTTGAGTTAACCCTTGAATGATGAGCGGGAAAATACCAATGGGTGGAGAAATAAAGAGGCTGATCAACCTCCTGATATAATCATAGAAACAAAGGCAAGAAGATGTGGAAGGGAAAGGAGGAATTTGAAGAACAGTGAATAGCTCCAAGAAGATAGAGTTTAAGGTGTATAAGATTACAGTGGGATAAGATGATGGAGTGAAAACTAAGCCCAGATCAGAGAAAATATCCAGACATGAGGAAACAAGGTGTAAACTAGAGAAGTAGCAGTTAAAATTAAAAGAAAATCAACAGATTCAAGAATGACAGCCAGCTGAGAAAAGAACTGTCACAATTGGGAAACTGATTGGACACAAGTGTGCTATTTTACTTTGGGACTTTTGTTTTTATTTGAAACAAAAAGGTAAAATAAAGAAAAAGAAATAAAATATTTGAAAATCATGAGAACATCAAAAATAAGGGATATAGCAAGAGGGGATTGCTATGGTTTGAATGTTTCCTCCCAACTTATGTTGAAACTTAATTGTTACAGTATTAAGAAGCAGGATCTTTAAGAGGTGGTTAGGTCATGAGGTTCTACTCTCATGAATAAATTAATGCTGTTACTGTTGGACTGAGTTAGTTATTATAGGAGTGGGCTCCTGATAAAAGGATAAAGATAGCCTCCATTTTTCTGTCTCCATGCTCACTTTCACTTTCCACTTCCATCATGAGATAACCCTCAGCAGATGCCAATGCCATGTTCTTGGACTTTGTGGCATCTAGAAACATGAGTCAAATCTCTTTGCTTCATAAATTATCCAGTCTGTGTTATTCTATTATAGCATCGGAAAATGAGCTTAGATGAGGTTAATCTGAGGAAATGGATAAAAAGGATGCTTGGGAAGTTTCCTATTTGAGAAGTTGGTGGAATAAATTGAGTTTAGGACAGCGGAAAGTTTGAAGGCTGATGAAGGAATGGAGGGGAAGTAGCTAAGTGGATGAATCAAAAAGCTAAATGCCACATAGTATAATAGAAGTTCTAATGTAAATATTTACAAGTCTTCAGGTGGTGTAGCATTGAGCTCAGTCTTGAAAATTCATTGCTTCTATATACTGCAACAGGGATAGGCAAACATTTTCCTCAAAGGCTATATATTATGTATTTTAAACTTGTGTCAGTCTCTGTTGTAACTGTTCAACTCTGCCATTGTAACGCCACAGTGATAGACAAACAGGCGTGACTGTGTTCCAATAAACATTTTCAAACACAGGTGACCAGCCTACATGCAGTCATTTGCCAACCCCTGAAACAGAATGTTTCATGATTCTACTCTATTCAAGATATATATATATTTAACCCCTAATTTTTACTAATAGTATAAACCACAGAAAAAATAAGTAGATACCAGTTATACCATAGTAGTATGTAACACAAAACTATGAAGTAGAATTTACTGTCTTCTCTTATAAGTGAAGAAGTTGGAGATCATTGAGATTAATTTGCCCAAGGTTGCTTGTAAATGATGCATCTAGAGTTTGAAAGGCAAGATAGGGCTTCCTCTTTAAGCAGTACCCTAGACTAGATATTCTAAAAGGCCCTTCCGCTGAAAATTATGTAGATGCTAGATGAATCACAATAAATATGTCTTAAAAGGCATTTCTGAGCACAAGAGAAAGCAAGACAAATCTACCAGAACCAAAACACTTTGTCCCTATGCTGTAAATGAGTGGTAAGTAAATGCAGATCCTCAGACTTCCCTGCTGGTGAGTGATAAAGGCAGAACCTAGGAATACCACAACAGGTGGTCACACAGAGAAGAGACCATGACCTCTTGAAAATAAATCCTAGGACTTTGCATGAAGCAAGACCTGTAATGGGGCTCTATCCTCAGTGAAAGTCCAGATTTTTAAAATACTATATTCATCTCCTGCCACAAGAGTGAACAAAAAATGTCTTCCTCCATCATAGCTTCAAGCAGTCTCTTATCATGGTGAAATGTCCCCTTTATCTCTGGCAATGCTCTGGGTTGAAATCTACTTACTGTTGTGTTGATATGACTATAGTCACTTCCTTATACTTACAGTGATTTGTGATCTATTTTTTTCCAATCCTTTTGCTTTAAATTCTACTTGAGTACTTATAAACTGATGATCACAGACAAACATACAATTTAAAAAAAAAACAGATGATAAACTTAAAAAAAATAGTGTCCTCAAGAAATCAAAGAAATCCAAATGCAAAGAAATAAAAATAGAAATCATTATTTTAAAAAGGGGGGTGAATCAGAAAAATAGAAAGATATACATCAAAGAATTTAAAAGACAACCTACTGGTATAAATTGGAAAAAGACAAAGAATTAGACAAATCATCTCAGTGACTTTGCTCTGCAACAAACAACCCCAAAGCCTCAGTGGCTTACAGCAAACATATTCTTGCTTATGGTACATGAGGGATGCAGGTGGTCATGAGGGGTTTGGCTCAGGGAAGCTAAACACAGATTTCTGTTTCTAAAATGTAGAAGATAAAAAAATTAGAGACAAAGGAAATGAATTCAGGACACTTAATGTTAGACTAAGAAGAATTTGAGAAAGTAAGAACTTTTGTGAAAAAAAAATGTGAGGAAATGGCAAAATACATTTTTAAAGAAGAAAATGTATAGAGCTGAAAAAAAGTGAAATTTCTAAATTGAAATGTTCCACTGAGTTTCCAGCAGAGTAAATGGCAAAATGAAATCCTTCAAATCAGAAACTGTAAAATTTCAGAACACTGCAGATAAAAAGAAAAACCCTAAAAATTTTCTCTTCATAGGTAAGAGAAAAAATAAAACTTTCCTATGAAGAAAGGAGAACACAACCAATATCAAGTTTATCAGCAATATAGAATATGAAAGAACTAATGCCTTCAAGGTTATGAAGAAAAATAATTTCAGTATTGAATTCTGTAAGAGGTCAAACTGTCAGTCAAGGGTAAGAGCAAAATTAAGAGACTATAGTTTTAAAAAAACTAGTAGAATTAATTTTTTGAAATGTTATAAGTGATATATGTATATTTAATAGTCTTTTTTAAACAATACACTTAAAAGTTTTATTTAAGCATTAAGCACCAATAAGTGGCAATAAAAACTAAATATATTCCATTTACTTTAAAATTCGTAGGAATATATTTAACAAGAAAGACATAGGATACATACAAATAAGATAATAAAATATTATTGAAATACTTAAAACAAGATCTGAATATATTTAAAGACACACCATCACTCCTGTGTGAAAACGGTTAATATAAAACCAGAAGTATCTTAAAATTAATAGATAAATATAATGCAATCAACTCTGAGAGAAGATTGACCCAACCAGATATCAGAACGTATTATAAAGCCACTTTAATCAAATGAGGATGACATTGGCATAGCAATAGAGAATAATCCCAGGATATAAGAACATTTAATATATGACAAACACAGTTTGTTTCATGCAGGAAATAATATATCTTGTTTAATAAGTTAAACTAGCAAAGCTGGCTAAAAAGATAGACCAAAAATATTGCAAGAATATATATTCAGGAAACTACATAATCAAATTAGGAGCAAGGGGAGGACTTAACCAAGATTGAAAAGCCAGAAGATATTTTAAAAGTTAAAAAAAGATAATATTTGTCTATATAAAGATGTTTTAAATTCATATATGACAAAAGATAACAGTCTGTTGATAAATGACTGTTTGAAAAATTTTATGATTCAGACATAATATCCATTATATACTAAGAGCTCTTATTACCTGACAAAGAAAATTAGTATAAAAACAGGCAAAGGACCTGAACAGATACTTTACTTAAAAGCAAATTTAAATGTCTCCTGCCCCCAATTTTTTTAAACACCCAAATTTTCTAGTAACCAGGAAAATGGAGATCAAATTCACCTTATACATTCATCAAATGAACAAAAATTCAAAAGAACTATAATATCTATCCACATGGTTTGGCTCTGTGTCACCACCCAAATCTCATCTCAAATTTTAATCCCTGCATGTTGACAGAGGTAACTGGTACGAGGTGACTGGATCACGGGTGTTGTTTTCCCCATACTGTTCTTGTGTTGTGATAGTGAGTGAGTTCTCACGAGATATGATGGTTTAAAACTGGCACTTCTCCCTTCGCTTGCTTTCTCTTTGCTCCTACTTTCTGAAGGTGTTTGCTTTTCCTTCACCTTCCACCATGATTGTAAGTTTCCTGAGGCCCCTAAGCCATGTGGAACTGTGAGTCAACTAAAATTCTTTTCTTTATAAACTATCCAGTCTTGGGCAATTCTTTACAGCAGTGTAAAAATGGACTAATACAGAAAATTGATACCAGAGGTTTGGGGCACTGCTATAAAGATACTTGAAAACATGAAAGCAACTTTGAAACTGGGTGATGGGCAGAGGCTGGAACAGTTTGGAGGGCTCTGAAGAAGACAAAAAGATGTGGAAAAGTTTGGAACTTCCTAGAGACTTGTTAATTGTTTTGACCAAAATGCTGATAGTGGTATTGACAATGAAGTCTAGGCTGAAGTGGTGGCAGATGGAGATGAAGCACTTATTGGGAACTGGAGCAAAGGTCACTCTTGCTATGCTTTAGCAAAGAGACTGGTGGCATTTTGTCCTATCCTAGAGATCTGTAGAACTTTGAACTTGAGAGAGGTGATTTAGGGTATCTGGAAGAAGAAATTTCTAATCAGTAAAATATTCAAGGTGTGATCTGGATTTTTCTTTTTCTTTCTTTTATTTTTATTAAGATGGAGTCTTGCTCTGTTGCCTAGGCTGGAGTGCAGTGCTGTGATCTTGACTCCCTGCAACCCCCACTTCCCAAGTTTAAGTGATTCTCCTCCCTCAGTCTCCTGAGTAGCTGAGATTATAGGCATCTGCCACCACCCCCAGCTAATTTTTGTATTTTTGGTTGAGATGGGGTTTCACCATGTTGGCCAGGCTGGTCTCGAACTTCTGACCTCAAGTGACCTGCCCGCCTCTGCCTCCAGAATTGCTGAGACTACATGCATGCCTGGATGTTTCTGAAACCATGCAGTCATATATGTTCATTAAGAGAGGATTGGAAATTGGAACTTATGTTTAACTAGAAAGGAGTGCATAAAAGTTTGGAAAATTTGCAGCCAAACTATGTGGTAGAAAAGGAAAGCCCCTTTTCTGGGGAGAAATTCAAGCTGGCTGAAGAAATTTGCATAAGTAAAGAGGAGTCAAATGTTAATCATCAAGACAGTGGGTAAAATGTCTCCAGGGCATTTCAGAAATCTTCAAGGCAGTCCCTCCCATCACAGGCCTAAAGGTCTAGGAGAGGAAAATGTTTTGTGGGCCAGGCTCAGGGCCCTGCTGCCCTGTCCAGCCTCAGTAGTTGGTGCTTTGCATCCCAGCCACTCCAGCTCCAGCCATGGCTGAAGGGGGTCAAGGTACAGCTTGGGCCATGGCTTAAGAGAATGCAAGCCCCAACTTTTGGCAGCTTCCACCTGGTGTTTGGCCTGCAGGTACACAAAAGACAAAAGTTAAGATTTTGGAACCTCCATCTAGATTTCAGAGGATGTATGGTACTCCTAGATGTCCAGGCAGAAGTCTTCTGCAAGGGTGTAACCCTCATGGAGAATCTCTACTAGAGTAATGTAGAGGGAAAATGTGGAGTTGGAGCCCCCACACAGAGTCCCTACTGGGACACTGCCTAATGGAACTGTGAGAAGAGGGTTCCACCCTCCAGACCCCAGAATAGTAGATCCACTGACAGCTTGCACCATGCACCTGAGAAAGCCACAGGCACTCAACAGCAGCCTATGAATGCAGCCACAGGGGCTGTACCCTCCGGAACCACAGATGTGGAGCTGCCAAAGATCATGGGAGTGCATTCCTTGCATCAGCATGCCCTGGATGTGAGACATGGAGTCAAGGAAGATCATTTTGGAGCTTTAAGATTTAATAAGTGCCCTCCTGGGTTTCAAACTTGCATGGGGCCTTTGGCTCCTTTGTTTTGACCAATGTTTCCTTCTTGGAACAGGAACATTTACCCAATGCCTGTACCCCCATTGTATCTTGGCGGTAACTTTTTTATTTTACAGGCTTAAAGGCAGAAGGGACTTGCCTTGTCTCAGATAAGACTTTGGACTTGGGCTTTTGAGTTAATGCTGGAATGAGTTAAAACTTTAGAGGACTGTTAGGAAGTTATGATTGGTTTTGAAATGTAAAAAGAACATGAGATTTGGGAGGGGCCAGAGGGAGAATAATATGGCTTGACTCTGTGTCCCCAACCAAATCTCATCTTGAATTGTAATCTCCATGTGTCAAAGGAGGGATCTGGTGGGAGGTGATTGGATCATGGGGGAAGTTCCCCTCATGTTGTTCTCATGATGGTGAGTGGGTCCACACAAGATCTGAAGATTTAAAAATGGCACTTCCTCCTTTACTCTCTGTGTCTCCAGCCACTTTTTGAAGAAGGAGCTTGCTTCTCCTTTACCTTCCACTATGATTGCAAGTTTCCTGAGGCCTCCCAAGCCTGGTGGAACTATGAATCAACTAAACCTCTTTCCTTTACAAATTACTCATTCTCGAGTAAATCTTTAGAGCAGTGTGAAAATGGACTAATACATCTTTTTTATGATAATATGAGGAAAATTATACTTTATTAAATTGCTGGTTTAAATATGAAATGTTATAATTTTTTTCTAAAGTAAGCTGAACAACATGTATTAAAATTAGAAATCTATATCTTTTTTCCCAGAAACCCCACTCCTAGAATTTTCTTAGAACCACAAACATGTGATGATATGAGTAAACGGTTGCTTCTTGCAGTTTTGTTTGTGATGGTAAAAGCTGGAACCAATGTAAACATCCATTTACAAGGGAATGGTTGAATAAATTATGATAAATTCTCACTATGGAATATTATGTAACAATCAAGAGGAATGAACTAGAGCTATTTTAGTTGATTTGGAGATTTTTTATGAAATAGTATTGAGATCATATTGGTGTGTCTGGCATGAATTGTGTTCTGGAGAAAGAAATGAAGCTGAAGAAAAATGCTCCAGTCAGACCATGAGGGCTCCCTATGGCACACTAATAAGTCTGAAGACTCTACAAACCACAGGACAAAAATAACTACAATTAAAGTTAAAGTCTAAAAAATATCTCTCCTATCGCAATTAATCTAAAGCAACCTTGACTTCCTTCTCTTACCTTTCCGTTTTTTCCTTATGCCTTCCTTGCTTTCTTTATATTTTCTAAAAGTAGGACCTACTGTAGAAAAATAAGAGATTATGGAAAATGGTGTTTGTGGCCAAGTAATCCTTGTACTTAGATCCCTAAAATAAAATGTGACCAAATCAGGCATATGTGCTCTAGAAGAAACTGTTTTCCAAATATGCTATGTTGTTCTTTTGGTAATTTGATTGTGGTGACAGGTCAGTCAAGCTATAATTGGTTTTAATTAGCCTTTCTAAGGCTGTAATATGCTTTACCTACATGCAAACAGTCAAAAAAGGAAGGAAAGGGAGGGAGGGAGAGAAAGTGGAATGTTGGTTCCTTTTCCACCTTTATTGAAATGCCAAATAAATTGTTTTCAACCTGTCTTACAAGCAAATGCCCTACTTTTCAGTATAAATGAGGGGAAATATGTCACTACGACAGCTTGTATAGGGAAATAGTTGATCCCCTTCAGCAGTGGACGATGAACTCAGTTCTGTCTTTTGTGCAACAATGTGTGGTTTCCAGGGCCCAAAGAGGAGAAAAATCTCCTACATCCCCTCCCTAGCTTCTCATAGTAAAATTTGATTTGGAGACTGTCAGAAATGAAAGAAAATTCATGCAGATCAACCAAATGCATTTAAAATACAAATGTTTTACATTAGTAGGCAGATAAGGTCTGTATCTATATATGCGTCATATATTCCATAAAGCAGGAGTAGTAGGACAATTTCTAACTGACTTTAAAATGCTCATATACGTGTTTCCATTTTAACCAAAACTTAATATTTTTTTTCATCCAAGACTCTTCGGTCATCCTGAGTTATTTCAGGAACTCCAACCTCTAAGAAGCCACTGCCTTTCTGAACAGAGTCTGAATCAGAAGTTGCCTGGGAAGCTGACCTGTACAGTCCTTTGAATCACTGAGATTCCAGGATATTGCAATTTTAAACATGATGAATGGGATCAATCATCAAGACAGGTCCTGGGACCAGTCTAGTGCTGGTCACACAGCCTCTGTTTTCTTTCTTCCCACAGCTACTCAGTGCATAATCATGGTCTCACTCAGCCAAACTACAGATGGTAAACAGAGATACTCATGGACATTACAGTCCCCAACCTCCACCTTCCTTGGCTTCTAGTAAAGCTAAGCCAATACAACAGTTAATGAATGCATGGAGTTGGGAGCCATGTCTATTTTCTCTCCCCTGCCCCTCGTCCTGAGAATCCCTAGCTGAGCATATTGCTTCCTCAGACCCTCATCCTCAACACAACTAGTAATCATCAGGGACAAAAGGGACAGTAAGTCATTTATCCCAATGATCCTTTGGGAACTGAACATGAACCTCCACTTATGAACCTCCATAACTATTAAATTGAGGCAGCTACTTTCACCTTTGAAAAACCAATTATTTCAATGGTGTCCCTTTCCATGGAATGGAATTCTGTGACTATTCAATACTTACTGCAAAACTGTTCCCCATCTACTGCACATGAAGCTTCTCAATCTCTTGACCTCCTTAACTACTTCCATCAATTCCATTTCTATCCCTTGGGATAGTATGAAATAAGATTAATCACTGCTTCACATGACAGCTTTTGTATATTACACATCTTTCGCAACACCCCGAAAATATACACAAAGTCTCTCTTCTCAGAAACACTATCAATTTCCTGAAAAATTCCTCTATGTCAATGGCTTCAAATTGCTTCACTGTCCTTGACACTCTCCTGTAAATATTCTCAAGATTTTCCATGTTATTGTTAATCTGTAGATTTCAAAACTGAATATAATACTCCAAAAATGGACTAAGCAGCTCAGGGTAGAATAGAAACATCTGCTTGTTTATTTTAAATTTTATGCCTCCAATATGACTACCAAAGATAATGTTCACTTTTTAGAAACTACATAACATTATAGAGTTTGTGAGAATAATGATATCTTGCATTCTTGAAAATTGCTGAGAGTAAATTTTAAGTGTTTTCACCACAAAAAAAAAATTGATAAGTATGTGAGGTAAGGCATATGTTAATTAGCTGATTTTTGCCATTCCACAATGTGTACATATTTCAAAACAATATGTTGTATAACAATAAATATATACAATTTTTATTTGTCAATTTAAAAACTGGCTGGATGTGGTGGCTCACTTCTGTAATCACAGCACTTTGGGAGGCTGAGGTAGGCGGATTACTTAGGTCAGGAGCTGGAGAGCAGCCTGGCTAACATTGTGAAACCTCATCTCTACTAAAAATACAAAAATTAGTTGTGTGTGGTGGCATGCACCTGTAGTCCCAGCTATTGTGTAGGCTGAGGCAGAAGAATCACTTGAACCCAGGAGGCAGAGGTTGCAGTGAGCCAAGATAGCACCACTGCTCTCTAGCCTGGGCAATAGGGCAAGACTCTGTCTCAAAATATTAATAAAAATAAAATAAAATTTAGGCAGGAACTAGATTATAGCTCCAGACAGAGCAGCATGCAGAGGCCAGAACTGGGAATTTTAGCTCCAGATCGACTCCAAGAACAAACCTATGAGAGGACACATAGGCCTTCTGAAGGAAGCAGAGTGCTCCTGCAGGACCCAGGAGACATCCCAAATACTGTGAGTGCCCCAGCTGTGAAATTGGGAAAGGGAGACCCTCCTCTCTCAAACACACACCCCCACCGGAGAAGCTGAAGGTCCATTTGCAGGAAATGTTTCCAACCCTACCTGGAGCTGAGTCAAGTCAGAGAGCTGAGCCGAGTAAAATACAGGGGTAGAGGAAGCAACAGAAAGGCCCTGGGAACTCGCTGGGTTCCCAAGCAGCCCATTCCTGCCTGGCACCACAGGGATCTATTGGAAGGGTGGCCAGAGGAGCAGGGGGTAAAACTCCACAGGGAGAAGGTCTCTAGCTGAACTTTGTAACAATTTGAACGGGGCAAGAAGCCTCCTGGCCAGAAGAACCTGGGGGAGGATGTGAATCTGTTGTGCAGACATCACAGGCGGGGGAAGAACTAAAGCACTTTTCTCTTGCAGTTAGGAGGCAGACAGCCTTGGGTAAGTTTCCAAGCCTGTCTCACCCTCCACCTGGAACCAGACTTGGGGAAGTTGGAGGAGAACAGTGGAAGTAAGACCGGCCCTTCAGTGTACATGGGAGCTGGGTGAGGACTGTGATTTCCAGCTTTCCCCCACTTCCTTGACAACCTGCATGACTCAGCAGAGGCAGCCATAATCCTCCTAGGTACACAAGGGGCATTTAATCTTGGGAGTCCTAGGGTCCTGCTCACCACCAGTCCGTCTCCACACTACTACAGATGATGCTTTCTGGAAAGCACCACCTTCTGGCAGGAGGCCAATGAGCACAAAAATAAAGCATTAAACCATCAAAGTTAAAGACTCTCATGGAATCCATTGCACTCTCTGCTACCACCACTAGGTCTCTCAGCTGGTATCCATAGCTGAGAGACCCATGGATGGTTCACCTCACAGGACTCTGTATAGACAAGCCCCAGTATCAGTCTGGAGCTGGGTAGACTAGCTGGGTGGCTAGATCCAGAAGACAGGTGACAATCGCTGCAGTTTGGCTCACTGGAAGCGACATCCATAGGAAAAGGGGAGAGTACTACATCAAGGGAACACTCGTGAGACAAAAAAATCTGAACAGCAACCTTCAGCCCTAGCGCTTCCCTTGACAGAGCCTACCGAAATGAGAAGGAATAAGAAAACCAACCTTGGTAATATGACAAAACAAGACTCTTCAATACCCCAAAAAATCACAGAGTTCACCAGCAATGAATCCAAACCAAGAAGAAATCCCTGATTTACCTGAAAAAGAATTCAGGAAGTTAGTTATTTATCTAATCAGGGAGGGACTAGTAAAAGGCAAAGCCCAATGCAAGAAAATCTTTAAAATGATGCAAGAAGTAAAGGGAGAATTATATGAGGAAATAGCTTAAATTTTTTAAAAAATCAAAAAATTTTGGACACACTTTTAGAAATGTGAAATGCTCTAGAAAGTCTCACCAATAGAACTGAACAAGCAGAAGAAAGACATTCAGGCCAGACATGGTGGCTCACACCTGTAATCCCAGCACTTTGGGAGGCTGAACCAGGCATATCACAAGGTCAGGATTTCAAGACCAGCCTGGTCAACATAGTGAAACCCCATCTCTACTAAAAATACAAAAATTAGCCAGGCATGGTGGTATGCACCCATAGTCCCAGCTACTTGGGAGGCTGAGGCAGGAGAATTATTTGAGCCCGGGAGGCAGAGGTTGCAGTAAGCCAAGATCATCCCACTGCACTCCAGCCTGGGCAACAGAGTGAGAATCCATCTCAAAAAATAGAAAAATTTAAAAATATAAGAAACTTAGAGCTTGAAGACAAGGTCTTTGAATTAACCCAATCCAACAAAGACAAAGAAAAAAGAATATGAAAACATGAACAAAGCCTCCAAGAAGTCTGCAATTGTGTTAAACGACCAAACCTAAGAACAATCAGTGTATCTGAGGAAGAAAACAATTCTAAAAACCTGGAAAACATATTTTGGGGAATAATTGAAGAAAACTTCCCCGGCCTTGCTAGAGACCTAGACATGCAAATACAAGAAGCAAAAAGAACACCTGGAAAATTCATCACAAAAAGATCTTCACCTAGGAACATTGTCATCAGGTTATTCAAAGTTAAGACAAAGGAAAGAATCTTAAGAGCTATGAAAAAGAAGCTCCAGGTAATCTATAAAGGAAAATCTATCAGATTAACAGCAAATTTCTCAGCAGAAACCCTACAAAGCTAGAAGAGATTGGGGCCCTATCTTCAGCCTCCTCAAACAAAACAATAATCAGCCAAGAATTTTGTATCCAGCAAAATTAAGCATCATATATCAAGAAAAGGTATAGTCATTTTCAGACAAATGCTGAGAGAATTTGTCATTACCAAGCCACAGCTACAAGAACAGCTAAAAGGAGCTCTAAATCTTGAAACAAATCCTGGAAACATATCAAAACTGAGCCTTTTAAAAGCATAAATCACACAGGACCTATAAAACAAAAATACAACTTAAAAAGCAAAAACAAAAAAAACTCAAAGTACACAGGCAACAAAGAGCACGATGAATGCAACGGTACCTCACATTTTAATGTTAACACTGAAGGCAAATGTCCTGAATGCTCTACTTAAAAGATACAGAACTGCAAAATGGATAATAACTCACCAACTAACTATCTGCTGCCTTTAGGAGACATACCTAACACGTAAGGACTCATGTAAACTTAAGGAAAAGGGGTGGAAAAAGGCCTTTCATTCAAATGGACACCAAAAGCAAGCAGGAGTAGCTATTCTTATATCAGACAAAACAAACGTTAAAGCAACAGTGGTTAAAAGAGACAAAGAGGAACAGCATATAAAGTATATAATGGTAAAAGGCTTTGTCCAACAGGAAAATATCACAATCCTAAACATATATGCACCTAACACTGAAGCTCCCAAATTTATAAAATAATTACCAATAGACCTAAAAAATGAGATAGACAGCAACACAATAATAGTGGGGGACTTCAATACTCCACTAACAGTACTAGACAGGTCATCAAGACAGAAAGTCAAAAAAGAAACAATGGATTTAGACTATACCTTGGAACAAATGGACTTAACAGATATATACAGAAAATTTCATCCAACAACCACAGAATACACATTCTATTCAACAGCACATGGAACTTTCTCCAAGACAGACCATATGATAAGCCATAAAATGAGCCTTAATAAATTTAAGAAAATTAAAATTATATCAAGCACTCTCTCAGACCACAGTGTAATAAAACTGGAAATCAACTCCAAAAGGAACCTTCAAAACCATGCAAATACATGGAAATTAAATAACCTGATCCTGAATGAGCATTGGGTCAAAAATGAAATCAAGATGGAAATTTAAAAATTCTTCTAACTGAATGACAATATTGACACAACCTATCAAAACCTCGGGGATAGAGCTCATGTGGTGCTAATAGGAAAGTTCATAGCCCTAAATGCCTACCTCAAAAAGTCTGAAAGAGCACAAACAGACAATCTAAGGTCACATCTCAAGGAACTAGAGAAACAAGAACAAGCCAAACCCAAACCCAGCAGAAGAAAGGAAATAACCAAGATCAGAGCAGAACTAAATGAACTTGAAACCAAAAAAATGCAAAAGATAAATGAAACAAAAAGTTGGTTCTTTGAAAAAATAAATAAAATTGATAGACCATTAGCAAGCTTAACCAAGCAAAGAAGAGAGAAAATCCAAATAACCTCACTAAGAAACAAAACAAGAGATATTACCCTGATGCCACTGAAATGCGAAAGATCATTTAAGGATACTATGAACACCTTTTTGCACATAAACTAGAAAACCTACAAGAGATGGATAAATTCCTAGAAAAATGCAACCCTCCTAGCTTAAATCAGGAACAACTAGATACCCTGAAGAGACCAATAACAAGCAGTGAGATTGAAATAGTAATTTTAAAATTACCAACAAAAAAAGTCCAGGACCAGATGGATGCACAGTAGAATTCTACCAGACATTCAAAGAAAAATTAGTACCAATCCTTTAACACTGTTCTGCAAGATAGAGAAAGAAGGAATCCTCCTAATTCATTATATGAAGCCAGAATCACCCTAACACCCAAAACCAGGAATGGACACCACCAAAAAATAAAACTGCAGACTGATATCCTTGATGAGCATAGATGCTAAAATCTGTAACAAAATACTAGGTAACTGAATCCAGCAACATGTCAAAAAGATAATCCACCATGTTCAAGTCGATTTCACATACCAGGGATGCAGGAATGGTTTAATATATGCAAGTCAATAAATGTGATACACCACATAAACAAATTTTTTTTAATCACATGATTATCTTAATAAATGCAGAAAAAGCTTTTGACAAAATCTAGCAACCCTTTATGATTAAAACCCTCAGCAAAATCGGCATACAAGGGACATAACATAGTAAAAGGTATCTGTGACAAGCCCGCAGACAACATAGTTAATACTGAATGGGGAAAAGTTGAAAGCATTCCCTCTGAGAACAGGAAGAAGACAAGGATTCCCAGTCTCTCCACTCTTCTTCAATATAGTATTGGAAGTCCTAGCCAGAGCAATCAGACAAGAGAAAGAAATAAAGTCCTCCAAATTAGTAAACAGCAAACTGTCCCTGTTTGCTGACAATATGATCATTTACCTTGAAAACCCTAAGGACTCCCCAGAGAGCTCTTACAACTGATAAAATAATTCAGCAAAGTTTCCAGATACAAGATTAATGTATACAAATTAGTAGCTCTTCTATACACCAACATTGACCAAGCAGTGAAGTAAATCAAGAACTCAACCCCTTTTACAATAGCTGCAAAAAACAAAACAAAACAAAACAAACAAAAAAAGCTTAAGAATATATTTAAGAAAGGAGTCAAAAGACCTCTACAAGGAAAACTACAAAACACTGCTGAAAGAAATTGTAATAACACAAAAAAATCGAAACAGATCCTATGCTCTGGATGGGTAGAATCAATATTGTGAAAATGACCATACTACCAAAAGCAGTCTACAAATTGAATGCAACCCCCATCAAAATACCACCATCATTCTTCACAGAGTTAGAAAAAACAATTCTAAAATTCATGTGGAACCATAAAAGAGCCTGCATAGCCAAAGCAAGACTAAGCAAAAAGAACAAATCTGGAGGCATCACACTACCTCATATCAAGCTATACTATAAGGCTATAGTCACCAAAACAGTGTGGTACTGTTATAAAAATAGGTACATAGACCAATGGAACAGAATAGAGAACCCAGAAATAAACCCAAATACTTACAGCCAACTGATCTTCAACAAAGCAAACAAAAACATAAAGTGGGGAAAGGACATCCTTTTCAACAAATGGTGCTAGGATAACTGGCTAGCCACAGGGGGTAGGAGAATGAAACTGGATCCTCATCTCTTACCTTATACAAAAATCAAGTTAAGATGGATTAAGGACTTAAACCTAAGAGCTGAAACTATAGAAATTCTAGAAGATAACATTGGAAAACCCCTTCTAGACATTGGCTTAAGCAAGGATTTCGTGACCAAGAACCCAAAAGCAAATGCAATAAAAACAAAAATAAATAGCTAGGACCTAATTAAACTAAAGAGCTTTTGCACAGCAAAAGGAACAGTCAGCAGAGTAAACAGACAACCCACAGAGTAGGAGAAAATCTTCACCATCTGTATGTCTGACAAATAACTATTATCCAGAATCTACAATGAAGTCAAACAAATCAGAAAGAAAAAAAATCCCATCAAAAAGTGGGCCCAGGACATGAATAGACAATTCTCAAAAGATGATATACAAATGGCCAACAAACACATGAAAAAAATGCTCAATATCACTAATGATCAGGAAAATGCAACTCAAAACTACAATGCGATACCACCTTACTCCTGCAAGAATGACCATAATAAAAAAATCAAAAAACAGTGCTTGCTGGCAAGCAAGTGGTGAATGGGGAACACTTCCACGCTGCTGGTGGGAATATAAACTAGTACAACCACTATGGAAAACAGTGTGGAGAGTCCTTAAAGAACTAAAAGTAGAACTACTATTTGATCCAGCAATCCTACTACTGTGTATCTACCCAAAGGAAAAGAAATCATCATTAGAAAAAGATACTTGCACACACATGTTTATAGCAGCACAATTCACAGTTGCAAAATCGTGGAACCAACTCAAATTCCCATCCAGCAACGACTGGATAAAGAAACTGTGATATATATGTATATGTGTGTGGTGTGTGTGTGTGTGTGTGTATACATACACACTATGGAATGCTACTCAGTCATAAAAATGAATGAATTAATAGCATTTGCAGTGACCTGGATGAGATTGGAGACTATTACTCTAAGTGAAGTAACTCAGGAATGGAAAACCAAACATCATATGTTCTCAGTGATGTATGGGAGCTAAGCTATGAGAATAAAAAGGCATAAGAATGATACAATGGACTTCGGGGACTTGGGGGGAAGAATGATAGGGGGACGAGGAATAAAAGGCAACAAATATGGTGCAGTGTATACTGCTCCAGTGTTGAGTGCACCAAAATCTCACAAATCACCAGTAAAGAACTTACTCATATAACCAAATACTACCTATACCCCAATAACTTATGGAAAAATAAAATAAAAACTAATTTAAAATATAAAACATTTTATATGCACTATGAAACTATATCTCTTTGATCCTAAACTGTGATGATAAATTATAGAACTTAAAGGTATGACCAGTTATCTTCTAGATGTGAACCTTCCTTCAAATCTATCCCCTCTAGCTATACCCACAAACAAGAATCCCTTCTACCAACTGTCATTCAGGTTAACTTGTCTACATCAATACCAAATTCATGGCATTTTAATGAAGTAATTGTTTGCTGCAGACATTTTGAGTAGATGACTTTTCTCATTAGTATATTCTTCTTTCCTTTATCTCAATGAATGGCATCACCACCTATTTATTCAGTTTTCCAAATTAATAATCTGGGAGGAATCCTTGGCTCCTCATTTCTCATCACTCATGCTTTCTATCAGCCTAAGTCCTACTGAAGCTACCTCCTAGGTATCTTTAGGATCAGTCAATTTGACTTCATCCCACTGCCCCTAACTTTTTCAGACCAAAGCCATCTCTTTACCAAATACTGAAATAGTCACTTTATCTCCCCTTCTCCACTTTGATCTCTGTAATTCAAATTTCATCATTTCTCCCCTCTGCTTAAAACCCTTCCACTGGCATGTATTTACCTAAGTCGTTAAACTGGCTCATAAGGCTCTTAATAGTCTGGCCTTTGATTTCTTTTCCAACCTCAACCATCACTATTTGTGCACACCAGTATGCTGCACTCTTTCCAGTTCTGCGTCAAGAACATATGCCCATGCTGTCTATATTACTCTCAACATTCTCTGTCCTCACCTCTTCAAGCAGTCCCCCTCCTCCTGCTCAAACATCACAGCTCTGCTTGCATCTTTTCTGTAAGAAGTCTCCATTAACTGCACTGTCAAAAATGGCTTAGGGGGCCTTTCCCCAAATGCTCCACCAGCAGCCCTGCCACATGTTATGGTAACTGCTTTCCTACATTCATGCCATCCTCTTGTTTCCTTCATCACATCTACTATTAATTCTGATTATCCTTCTTTACTCATATAAGGATGCCTGTGATTACAGTGGGGCCCTCCTGGATAATCCAAATAACCTCTTCAAGATCCTTAATCACTTCTGTAAAGTCCCTTTTGCCATGTAATATCACATAGCCACAGCTTCTGGAGCGTAGGACATGGGCTTCTTTGGGCACAGAGGGCCATTATTCAGTCTATTCAAGGTGAAGGTTGGGAAGCAGAGTGGGTAGAGCATTCTAGGCTGAAAGAACAGCTCATGCAAAGCCTGAGATAAGAAGCACAGTGCACTCAGATCCTGAAAGAAGACAATGTGGATAGAACCCAGACAGAAAAAAAGTTATGAGTTGAGAAGAGAGACATAAAAATGTGCCAGATGGTATACAGGCTTGTTTCCATGTTGAGAACCTTGGTTCCAAACATAACAGCAATGAGAAGCCATTGGAGTCCATCATGCATTGGGAGTGTTATAAGCAGATTTATATATTTTTAGAAGATCACTCTGGCTTCAGTGTAAAGAATGGACTGGAGATGCCAAGGGTGGGAGTGAAGGGAAATTTCATTTACATTTCTGGAAAATGTCAGAGAACATACTTTCATAACTCTAGACATCTCGTGTGAACTGCAGTATTATCAATAATACTACTACATGATAATGAAATTTCTTTACATATTTTATTGCTTACATTTCACAAATTCTTTCTTAATACTCATGCCACTCTGTGATAGAGTACAAATCCTCCCAGGCAAGTGAGATGACTATAGATCAAAATGTTAACTATCTTGCCAAAAGTGGTTCATGCAAATAAAAGCTGAGCCAAAAGTAGACCAAGACGTCAATACTTTTGTACTTTGATTTACATTGCTTTTCTCCTAAGAAGGGACTTTTTAGCAAACCCAGTTTTCATTATGCAAGTTTGATGAATTTATAAACTGGTTCTCTAATTACTTTTCTGTTTTCCAGGCAGGAAAGCAGAAGTCAATGAATTAATGAGTTTATGTCATCATGAGAGTTGACCATCACTATCATCCTTGTATCACTTTAGAATATTTCTGTATAGCATGGGTCAACTTACATTCTATACTCACTGGTCAAAGGAAGAAAAATAATGTATCAGAATTGTTGCCTCATTTGCAGTTAGAAGAATGGTGACAACTCTCTGTAAGACAGACAGCATGAAAAAAAAAAAAAGTGAGCTTTTGCCTTGCCTTTTCCCCAGCAGACTCCTTGCTGCTCCCTGCTCAGCATAACAGACCATTAAACATGTTGGATCTAATGTAATGACTCATGTCGCATGTTCACTCTTTCCCATCGCATTAATCACCAGTTGCTGTAATATCCTGTTTGTTAAAACTAAGCAATAACGCAAATCCTCATAACAGCAACCGTCAATTAAAGAGAATTTGTTTCCCTTGCACCTAAGCACAACGAGAAAGAATCAAATGACAGTGAATCAAGCTACCGGTCATTTTAAAGAAGCAAGAAAAAAATAAAATACTTTCAGTTGCTGACATGGGGCCAGGATACTGTGAATTAATTATGTGAGAAAGTCAGGAAAGACAAAAACCCCAATTCCTGAATTTGCCATTAAAGATGTGTTCAGTTACCTGCTAATTTCATTCACTAATTCATTCAATCACTCAAACCAGGTTAGAAGACAGATATTGAGCACATAGTGCAACGTCAAGACAAAAGACAAGAGCAGAGACAGTCTCTGCTGTCAAAGTGCTCCCACTGTGCTACAGAAAAAAAGCACTCCACTACCCAGGACACTGATTACAAAATGGCACAATTTCAACCAAGCTAACATAAACAAAAATGAGAAACGATCATACCATTGAAAAGTTCTGTTGTTTTGGGCATTTCTAGATTCAGATATTCAAACATCCGACTGAATTCTGTCTCTCTCCATCACAAATTATGCTTTTTTTGACTTTGGTTTTTATTTTTGTTTTTTGGTGGCAAAATCATCTCCAACCACTCCAGACTTCCATTCCACCAACCTGGCAACACCATGGAAAGGGGAACATCCCTTTTCTAATCGTTCCAGCAAAAGTATCAGACTTGACTCATCGGGGTTGTTGTATGTATCCTTTTCTGAACTAATCACTGGTCGATGACATGGTATTGCCAATGGACCAGTTATCTGCCCTGCCACCCCAGGCAGGAAGAGTGGTTTGCTTCACTTAAACCATATTAACTGACAGCGTGAACCAAGTAAATAAATAAATAAAAGTGCTCATCCCAAACAAAAAAAAAAGAAATGAGAGCCATAAGGAGTTACAAGTTAGAGGAGTGTGCACAAAATACAGGGAGGACATGGAGGAGATGAGCTAAATCTATCTATGGGAGGGGAAATCAGAAAAGCCTTGTCATGCTTGAACTGGATCATGAAGGGTAAGTAGGTGTTTGCTCCACAGACAACGAGTTTTGCTTCCTGAGCAAAAGCATTGAGCCATGAAACATTTTTACTTGCTTGGGGAAGAATAGGATATTTTGCATCAGGCCACACTTTACCTCCCCCATCTCTCCTGTCCCTGGAACTTCACAGAAATGTCCACTTACAGTTACTCTGTTCAGAGGTCTCTACCTGCTCCAGGTTCTGAGCTGACACCCAGAGAAATGTGCATGCTCCCAGCACTAAAATCCACAGCCACAAGAAAGAGGGTGGAGCTTGGGCGTTGCTTCTTGAGACACGTTCACTGCCAAATGCACAAGATGAGCTTTCTGTTCAGTCAATTCTTATTCTACACCCAACCACAGATATTACTGAGCTGCTACTATGGGGCAGACTTCGTTCTAGGCCTTGGCTCATAAGGCTTCACAGACGTTAATTTCTAGTTGGACAGGAGCAAACAAACACATAATAAATAAATGCATAAGGTCATATCATGAAGTTGTTATAAGAATAGTAAATCAGTTGGATAATAGGATACAGATTGGAGAGAGGCAATTAGTAAAAGGAATGGCTACGTCAGTGAATGCGGCTAGACAGGGTCCAGGAGCCATCTTTTGAAGTGAGATCTAAATGACATGAAGCCATGCACAAACCTTGGGCAGAACATCATTTCCGGCAGAAGGCTAAAAGTGCAAAGGCCCTGGGGTCGAAGCAAGCTTTGGCATGTGTGAGAGCTGGAAAGAGAATCTCTCTGTCACAACCCTGCAAAATCAGAGCTTTAGGCTGAACCCCAATTCATACTGAGGCCCCAAATTTTTGCCATCACATCTTCAAAAGTAGTCTTCTTTCCTCAAGAGCAATGGCTGCCCTTTATTAAGCATCCTCTGTATTCTAAGTGCTTGATTTTTTTAACTGCACTCACATTATGTTACTGAATCTCAGAACCCTGAAAGGTAGATACTGTTGTATCTGCCTTAGAGCAGTTGAGAAATGTGCTCAAAGTCATAGGGCTAAAGAGTGACTAGCCCAAGATTTACATAGTGATCCCAAAGTTCATATTTTTCATCCTGCTTCATCTCTTCTGGAATAAACTATCTACATGCCACATCAAATGATGGAAAACATACTGTAAATTCTTCCCAAAGGCTAAATATAGAGACCTCTTACTCCTGAATCTTGGCTTATTGCAGTTGCTATCAGGAGAAAAGTGTTCTAATAAAGGCTCATATTGTAGAAGAGACTCCATATTCAAACTCTAATCATACTAAAATTGCATGCAAATGGGTTCTTGAGACAACAATGGAGAATGCAACCAGCCCGAACACACTGTTCTTTGGAAGCCCACATTGTTTTGTTTTGTTTTCCTAAGAAAATTGATAGTAAAATATACTGTCTCCTATTTTAATCCTGGAGAAATAGGCACAGAAAATGTGGTGAGTACATGAAGGTACTATAGTTATTTTTCAATCTTTGTCCTTTGTCAAGAGAAAAGATTGAGAAATAAAAGGCTAGTCAAAGAGCTCATTGTTTGTTCTACAGCAGCATTTTAAATATGTTTTAAAGAGCATCTATCTCTAAAGATTGTCCATGGAAAGTGGAGGCGGGGAGTAGAAAATTCTATGTCTAAGTTTGGGAAATTATGCATCTACGTTTGAAGATTCAGGCTGAGATGTCCTGCAATAAATAAATCTCTTTCACTTTGCTAAATCCATCATTGTTCAAACTTATTTAACTCTAGAATGCTCCTTTTGGTAACATATAGCTATATTGCCTGAACCAGAATTCCTTAGAATCCACTTGGTAAAATGTTGGTCTATACCCGTTTAGACAAATAATCTTTCTCCTATCTCACTCTGGTGGATTATTTGCAATAGAAGCCCCAATCTGTCCACACTGCACTGTCTTCCTGCTCTTGGTAGCCAACTCTTCCCCGACTCATCCCTGACCCCACTCCAAACACACAAACTCTGAATGTAATCATGGGACTTGCATTGCCCAATAGGACAACACTAAACACATGCAAGCAAAGACTAGAAAAGGCTTGCATTGTCTTGATGTTCTTGGAGCTCCTGTTACCTTCTCCACGTGAAGAAGCCAAAGCTAGATTTCTTCATGTGAAAGAAGCACCTCTTTGTTTGCTGGTTCCATGTGAAATCACATGGAGCAAAGACCAGCCATCCCATCACAGGTCTCTTCTAGACCAACCAGCCCCCAGCCAACCTGCCAACTGACCAGAGACATGTGAGTGAGCTCCAGCTGAGACCAGCAAAGGAATTATCCAGCTGAGCCTTGCCCAAGTTGCCAGCCCACAGAATTGTGAACAAAAAAAAAGAATTTTCGTTTTAACTACTAAATGTTAGGGTACTTTATTATCAGAAGCGAAAGCTAACTGATACACTTACTATTAATAACAGAAGAGTTTTAGCCCTGTGCTCTGAAAAAAAAAAAAAAAAACCTTAAGGAAAATAAAGACCTTTTGGCTTCTTTATTGTATATAATGTTTTTTGGGGGCCACAACATTATCTCCTATAAAGTTTTTTAAATGAAATCCGAATGTTATCACAGATCCCTCTCTAAAATAGGAAAATGCACCTGAATCATAGATTTTCAATTAGTGACATCTGGAATTATCTTGAAAGCTGACAAAGGTGTTTACCTTGATCACACACCATCATCCCTTCATGGACTAATATACTCCCCTTTGTCAAAACAAACATGGGCTCCAATTATTATGAACCAGGTAAATGTATTACAATTTTTAAGTGGCTTCTAACCCTTATAAATGATTCTGATCCAGGGAACCTTAAAATTAATAAACTGTGAAAGTTGTATCTTTGGTCCTTGTTGGATGAAAATAAACATTAATACCCTGCTGATGAGTCATTAACACATCTCAATAGTAAGAAATAAAACAACACTGTTACTTTCACTACGAGAAAAGCAGTTAATTAAGTTGGTAGTGAGGGTCATAATGCTGGAACCTGGGCTTATCAGGAACCACAAACGTGAGAAGTTTATTAAATAATAATATTTCCATCAGCTATAATAAAACTTTTAAAAAATGATAACCAAAATGGCAAAGTGGGAGTTTACAGGGTAGAGAGGGGAAACAGCAGCTCAGAACGTCATCCCAGACATGTCTGCCTTCCCAGTACACACTGTGAAAACATAATTCCCAACTCATTAGGGAGCAAAGGGATGAGTGGAGAGAAATGCTAATTATACATTAGCTCAGTTAGCTAAATTCAGGTGGGGTAATATCACATGGACTGATGGAATAAGCCATAAAATTTTAAATTCCAGGCAGACTACTGCAAATGGCTTTTAAAGAAGCAAACCAATTCCCGTTCTCCAGAAACCACAGACTGGGAGACGGAAATTATCTATTCGAGCAGAAAGGCAAAATTCACTCTGAGGAAGTTGATAATCACTTGGTAAAATCTTCAGAAATTAAGGGTAAAGGTCATCTCCAAAAGAAATATCTATAAATGTCCTTACTATATATACAATTAATGCTGAGGTCCGGGAGGTAGATCGAATGAAAACTGGGAATTCAAGTGGGAGGAGACAAAAAAATTAACTAGCAGATTTCCCTAGGCATTAAAACAATCACTTTCCTTTGTTATAAAAATAGCACACTTTATCCTTTCTATTGTCGATGGACACATGGACGGTTTCTATTTTGTGACATTACAAGCAGTGCTACTATCAGCTCTTATGTGTTTCCCAGTGCACAGGTGCAAGAGTTATTTTTTACTGCTGTGGTGCTCATTAAAATCATCTGTGGAATCTTTACTAGCTACTGATGCTCTGCCCCCATCACAGAGTAATTGAACAACTAATCAAAATACATGGATGGAGGTGGAGGTGATGGGAGGATTGGATGGGAGGTGGGATGTCAAGTTTTTTTTCCAACATTTAATTTTTAAATATTCAGATTTCATCAATAGTTTTGATATGGTTTGGCTCTGTGTCCCCACCCAAATCTCATCTTGAATTGCACTCCCATAATTCCCACGTGCTATAGGAGGGACTCAGTGGGAGGTAATTGAATCATGGGGGAAGTTTCCCCCTTACTGTTCTTGAGGTAGTGAATACATCTCACAAGATCTGATGGTTTGATAAGGGGAAAACTGTTTCACTTGGTTCTCATCCTCTCTCTCATCGCTGCCATGTGAGACTGCCTTTCACCTTCTACCATGATTGTGAGGCCTCTCCAGCCACATGGAACTGTAAGTCTAATAAACTTCTTTCTTTTTGTAAATTGCCCAGTCTCAGTTATGTCTTTATTAGCAGCATGAAAATTGACTAAAACAAGTTTCAAAATGGGTTTTATACCTCTTTTCTTTTCTTTTCCAATTGAAGATCACATCTTACATTTAATTGTGATGTCTCTGTGATTTCTCTACATCTAAAACAATTTCTCTGCGTTTTCTTTTCTCATGACATTGACTTTTTAAAGAGTCTTTACCAATTTTTTAAAAAAATTTTCTATGTTCTAGAGTGTTTCCTAATGATGTCATTTTTCTCAATTATCTGGCCTCTGTATGTGTTGTAAACTAGAGGTGAGGTATAGAAGCTTGATCAAATTCAAGTTAAATATTCTTATTGGGAACACTTTCTAGGTGATGCTATGAACTCCTATGGCATCAGGTGACCCATCATGATGGAGTGCCCCACTATTAGTGGTGCCAAGTTTGGTCACTTGGTATGCTATATCTCTGCAAGGTAACTTTATTTTAATTGAAGTTAAGGTCAATGGGCTCAGTAATCTCAAATCAATTTAAAAAGAAATGGTTCTTTAAAATTTCTCAGATTGTTTCTCACTTAAGTGGGCAATATTGTGGCAGTTAGAGTCATTCAGAAAAATATAAGAAAATGCAATGGTCATCACATGCTTTCCTTTCTCATTCAGTAGCCTCAATACAGTGATTGATTACAGCATTAATATCTACTCAGATTCAGACCCATTAAATTTTATCTCATTTAATCCTCATGGCAACCTCATGAGGTTATCATTACTCTTATTATTTTAAAGAGGGAGAACTGAAGCTCAGAGAGGTCAAGTCACAAGGTCAAACAATAAGTGAAAAGGCAGAATTGAAACTCAGGTTTATGTGATTCCAGACTTTTTCTACTATCCAGAGCTGGCTTTTCCTTCATAACCAATATGTTTTTTTTTTCTGTAGGCCTAAAACCATAAATGAGAGAGATCAATACATCTGTCACTTCCTCTTCCTTGGAATCAGAGTCTCTGACCACATTAATAACCCTTCTGAAACTCTTTCTCATCCAGGATTAAGCCACCCTGACTCCATATCAGAGAATTTAGTTTTTTGCGGAGCCATATGGAACATTTCCTAAAGGAGCTACCTGAAACCCACAAAGGTTAAGTGCACTACCGAAAGTCACATCATCAAAGACAACAGTACTTCACAAGTAGTGCAGCGCTCGTATTGAGAAATGCAGCTCTCCATGAAATCCAACTGCAAAGGATACTGAAGAACTAGTACACACAAAGGCAACAGAAAAAAATCAACTGGAGGAGTATAACCTTAAATGGAGAGATGCTTTGAAAAATAAGCTCAGAAAACAAAAATAAGTGTGACTAAAATTGACTGGATAATTTTGTACCAAGCGCTTCACCAGATTATCTTAAATCATCTCTGCAACAAACTTAGGAGTCAAGTACTAAATAAATCCCTATTTTACAGGTGAAAACAAAACAAAACAAAACAAAAAAGGTCAGAGACCTAAGAAAACTAGCTGAGCTTGAACATAAACCTGAACTGCCTGATTCCAGGTTCGTGAGACTAACCATTATACAATATTTTCTTTTCTATACGAGTGTTAGGAGAAAAACTGAAAACAGAAACTCCATGCTAATCAAATCTTCCAGCATTAAAGTCAGTACCATAGTAGTGAAAATGAAAGCTTTGGAGCCAACTACCTACGTTCAAATCATAGTCTCTGCAGTGGAATGAGCTTGGGAAAGACTTAAACTTTCTGTAAAGTGTGGAGACGGCAATAATTCCTACTTCATAGGGTTGTGAAATTAATATAAGCAAAGTGCTTGAAAGAACATCTTTTACTAAGTACTGTGAAGGTATTAGCTACTATGAGTTTAAATCGTTTCTGTTTCATCATTGCCAATTCAGTTGATCCTATCCATTTCTTTATTACCTCAAACAACAATCATATCCTCTAAGCTCATTTCCCATTTTTTTCTAAGCCCACTCTCATCTTTAAAATAAACTTTATTTATCTTACTTGCTTATTAAATCTTTCACTCACTTCTTATTTGGTATCAGTTTATAATAACCTTTGTGGAACTCAGAAATTATTATCTGTTCTTATTCATGAGGAAATCCTAATTCAGAGAGACTAAATAATTTATCTAAGGTTGCTCAACTAATGAATAAAATAGCTGGACCAAAGACCCAAGTACACTGCTTCTCATCTGGTAGTTTTTTCCCAACAGCATGCCATCTCAGAATTTCCAGATTCTAATCTTCCTAAAATACACCACATATTATACCACTTAGCATAAAACTCTTCAATGACTCCCTCTTGTTAAGTGAAATAAAATTCCTCACTTTAAAAATATGGCTAAAGCCTGTAGTTTTACCTCCTGTGGATACCTGTACTCCAAATTTAACACCTTTTTTGCCCCCCACACAGTCTATTTTCACCCCAATACCTTTTCTCTCCTCCTCTGTTATTGCCTGTTAAAAGTCATTTCCAGCTTTCAAACCCATCTCTATTACTAACAACTTCATAAGACTTTTCCTCAATTCTCCCAGTTCAGGTGAAGTATCTTTTATCATCTTATTTATATCACTTACTACATTGTAAGATGTTTGAGAGAAGGTCTCACAACCTCTAACAGCCTGCCTGGCACATAGGATGTGCTCAACAAATAGTTGTTAAATTAAGTTGAATTTATGCCTCATCAAATTCGACACCAAAGTAAAGAGATAAGGCAGTAGCAATGCCCAGACTTCTGTATGCTTGATATGGAACAGTTCCAACTATCACCTCAGTTATGTGCCCAGTGTCTTCTGCATTTGCCTTTTATTTTATGTCTCCACTGCTACTCTGGTTCAGGCTCTGATCTATTCTCTCCAAGACAATTGCAATGCTCTCCTAATTGGTTTGTCTACCTGCTATCTCTCCCCACTCCCATCTATCCTTCCCAAGGCTGCCAAATTCATCTTCCAATAATGCAGTTCCAATCATTCAAGCAGGAACAATTTCATTACTATCATGAAACATTAGTTAAGATCCCCTCCAGAACAGTCAATATGTCAGGAGCATTTGCCAGTGAAAAGGCTGTCAATATCCTCCAGGTAGGCATGACCTACTGGCCACTGTGGGATGTCGAAAATATCACTGAATGGCAAGTGAAAGTAGACAGCTGTAAGCAAGGCAGACAGAAGGAAGGCTATAAAGACAGACCAAAGCACTGCTTCAAGCAACCAGACTTGCTGGATTATTTTAGGAAAAAAAAAATATATATATATATACACATATATATATGTATATACATATATATGTATATACATGTATACATATACATATGTATACACATATATACATATACATATATATATATATATATATATATATGTTCTGTTAACCCAAGAGGCTGCCAGCAGCTGGGCCTTTGCTCAAAGTGGTCACAGATCATCTTGACAGCAGCAGTCATCATGAACTCTTGAATACAATGTCACCAGCCCTCTGGTGGTGTCATAACTAACCCTCCTCATCCCCCAGTCTACTCCCCAAAGAAAGCCAAGTGATCACATCTCAGCTGCAGAACTCAAGCAAGTGAAGAATGAATGCAATGGAATGGACTGGTCTTTAGAGCAAGACAGGTCTGAGTTTGAATCCTTGTTCTACCATTCTCTAACTGTATGATTTTGAACAAGTTATTCAGCCTCAGTTTTGACATCTTTGAAATGGTGATACTAATAGTCACATAATGAGGTTGTTTTAAGGATGGTGGGAGATAACACATATAAAATTCCTGACAAATATTTTGTTAAATAAATATAAATGGGCCTAAAGAACAGAGAGAACAGGCAAGACTTTCTTCTTGGGCCAGGCTTAAATGTGAGAAACTCTTTGAGTTTTGAGAAAAGAAGTCCATTCAATTCTGTGTGCCCTCTAATTATTTTAAGGTACTGCATTGATACACTAAGAATGCATTCATTCAACAATTGTCAATTTATAGTCACTTTGAAAGATGCATAAATAATACATTGGTTTTAAACAAAGTAAAATTTAGTCCCTCCCCAGGGTTGCTCACAAGTGGGAAAAAAAAATTGAATGAAAGCAAACAATCATCTATTTCAAGCACATGTGCCTAGTAGTTTAGAGAAAATCCATGGAAAAAGAACAAAAATAATTCCATATGAGGTGTGTCATGGGAAAGAGAGAGAAACTACGGTGGAAAGTGAGACAAAAATAATATGGAATAATATGGAAGCTGGCCATGGTAGCTTAAACCTGTAATCCCAGCTACTCAAGAGACTCAGGCAAAAGAAATGTTTGAGCCCAGGAATTCAAGACAACCGTGGGCAGCATGGCAAGAAGACTCTGTCTCAAAAAAAAAAAAGGAGTTCAGCTGAGGAAGGAGTTCAGAGCTGGAATTCACCATAAAGACCTGTGGAAGAGAACTGAACTTCCCAGTGAGTGGAAAAATAGGACTTCAGACTACTGGATCTAAATTTCAAAGGGCAGAGGGAACTCCCCTGATCTAAGGATCTAAAAATATACAGAATGAGGAATAGCAAAAGCAAAGCACAAAATGAGGGTCATTCCACACATGGGAACATGGTAATGGGGAGGCCAACGCCAATGAGTCTTGGGAGTGGCAAGGGCATAAAAGACAAAGGGCATGCAGAGCCCTCAGCATGACTGGCCTTTCCTGAAACTGGGATTCATTTGTAAGGACAAAAATTCCACTTTTGTGGAACGTAAATTAGTTCAGTCACTGTGAGAGGCAGTTTGGAGATTTCTCATAGAATTTGAAACAGACCTATTGTTTGACCCGGTAATCCCATTACTGAGTATATACTCAAAGGAAGATAAATGATTCTACCAAAAAGACTCATATACTCACATGTTCATCGCAGTGCTATTCACAAAAGCAAAGACATGGAATCAACCTAGGTGCCCATCAGTGGTGGACTGAATAAAGAAAATGTGGTGTGTATACACCATGAAATACTAAACAGCCATAAAAAATGCAATCACATCCTTTGCAACAATGTGGATGTGGCTTGAGGCCACTATCCTAAGTGAATTAATGCAGGAACAGAAAGCCAAATACCACATGTTCTCACTTGTAAGTGGGAGCTTAATATTGGGTTCACATGGACATAAAGATGGGAACAATAGACACTAGGGCCTGCTAGAGGGGAGAGAGAAGAAAGCTGGCAAAGTTTGAAAAACTACCTATTGCATGCTATGCTCCCTACTTGGGTGACAGGATCATTTGTACTGCAAATCTCAGCATCATGCAATATATCCATGGAACAATCCTGCAATGTTTAGGAATAATAGATTGTTAGGGAATCGGGTGCATTTGCAGATTTGCAAATGATCCTGCAAATCTCAGCATCATGCAATATACCCATGGAACAATCCTGTATGTGTACTCCTGAATCTAAAATAAAAGTTGAACTTATAACAAATGAAATAAAGAATTCTACCTATCAGGCCCAGTCCGGGATTCTGTTTATGAGATTTTATCTCTGTGCTCCTATCACACTTCTCTGTGCTTCTACCACAAAATTACAACTCTGTACCTTGTATAGTTACTTGTGTGCATACATCCTCTTCAACAGCAGAAACCAGGGCTCTCTCATCTTCACATTGCCAATGCCTAGCACAATGCACACAGTAGGTGCTTTGCAAAAATGCTTGCCATGCAAATGTTTACCCTCTTGGACTCAACTTCTAAAGACATAGTTGCAATTTAAGTATCTTAATTGTCTATTTCAATTCAGAATAATAACAGTTTCATTTATTAAGTTTTCACCATATGCTAGACACCTTACTAGATGCTTTATGCATATATATTATTTCTCATTCATTTAGAATAAGAAAAAGTACCATTTTACAGAGCCTACTATAGCACCTAGTATAGAGGAAATACTCAAGAAATATTGACTGAATTAATATAGGAAGGAAAGGAGGAAACATCAGAGGTTCAGAGAAGTGAAGGGACCTCTCCAAGGTCACTATGGTTTTTAATGACAAGGAAGACACTAATGCCCCCTGATTCCCTGACAATCTATCATTCCTTGTATTGTAATATACCTGGGTTAGACATACTGATCTTAAAGGTTTCTGTCTGCTTGTGGTAGACTGAACCATATCCCCCAAATATTTCAGTTTCCGAATCCCTGGAATGTGTGAATATGTTGTCTTACATAGTAAAAGGGACTTATCAGATGGGATTAATTTAAGGATTTTGAGATGGGAGATTATCCTGGATTATCGAGGTGGGCCTAGTATAATCACAAATGTTCTTATAAAAGGAAGACAGAGTGAGATTTTATTACATTGGAGGAGTGTCAAAATGATAGGGCACCAGAAAATTTCAACCAGTCATTGCTGGCTTTAAAGATAGAGGGAAAGGCTGCGACTCATGGAATAAAGGCAACCCATAGAAGCACAAAAGGGCAAGCAAACAGATTCTCTCGTAGAGCTTCCAGAAGGAATATGGGCCTGCTAATACTTTGAATTTAGCTCAGTATAGCCAATTTTACATTTCTGACCTCAAAAACTGTAAGATAATAATTTGTGTGGTTTTAGGCCACTAAATTTGTGAAAAATGTTTTAATAGCAATAAGAAACAAACATGGTGCTTTTATTATCTTAAATAGTAGGTCATAAATGTCAATCAAGTGTTCTCTGAATCTTACTCTCTCCAGTATTTTCTACCAGAAGCTTCTTAACTTGGGCTTATAATTAAACTTGATAATGTGTAATGTTTATTCACCAGGAATCTGAAGGCTGTTCTTTGAGAAAGTATTCTGTTGCCTTCTAACTTCCATTGTTGCTACCAAGAAACAGCTCTCATTCTAATAAGAGTTATTTGTAAGTAATCTGATTTTTCTCTGGTTACTTTTCAGATCTCTTCTTCCTCTGGCGTTACACAGTTTTATTATAAATGATTGAGTCTTATTTAACCTGATTAAGATTTTTTTTTTAATTTCCTGAAGCTTAGTGTTCATGCCATTCAAGTCTATATCTGTCCTGCATGACTTCTTTCCAGTTGTCTCTACCTCGAGTTCCTATTAGATTCATGTTGTATTCTCTCATTTCTCCTTTTTCAGTAGTTATTTCAGGAAAAAAAGAACTAAAAGTAACCTGGAAAAGCCCCTAAAGTCTGACAGATGCTAAGTTCCTAAGCCCCGTCTCTAGACTAGAAGATGAAGGTATCCACTACCCTTAAGGGTACCCAATGGGACAGCCAAGAATCTATCAATTTTTTCAGTATTTAGAGCTATATTGTAGTTAAGTCAAAGAAAAGGCCCTTTTTAACATAATTCTCTATATTTTTTTAACAATAGGAACAGTCTTGAATCAATTCGTATTGTGCAATATTTTATACAGATAAAAGAACATATATAAAATATATGTTAAGACATAAAGAATGCTTTTCTTAAAAATCAGGGTACTCACTAATCCTGTTTAAGAAACAGAATGCTATCTATAGCTCTTAAGGCTACTATGTGCCTCTTCAATCTAATTCCTGCAGAAATGCTAATTCCTGTAATAACCCACCCCAAAATAACAATTATTTCAATTCTATGTTTACAATTGCCTTTCACAAAAGTGTGCATCCCCAAACAACATATTGTTTAGTTTTGCACTGTTTGAACTCTAAATGAAATCATTCTGTTTGTATTCTTCGGTGTCTTTCTTGTCTTGCTAAACACTGTGTTTGTGAATTTCATCCAGGTTCATGTGTGTGACTGTAGTTCATTTATTCCACTTTTTAGTATTTGATAATATGCATATATCAAAATTTATGAATCCATTATTCTGTTTTTAGACTCAAATGTTTGTAGCTGTACTTTTACAAATAATAATGGCAATATATATTCTTGTATATGTCTCCTGGAGAAGTGTAAGACTTTCTCGAGGTTTTCTAATTGAATGGAATTGCTGAATTGTAGGAAATTTGTTGTATGGATGATCTGTTTCTATGTAACAATGTTACCACCAACTTAGCAACATTTAAAAAAACACACACATTTATTATCTCACTATTTCTTGGGTCAGGAATCTGTATACAAGCGGGATCCTCACCTTCAGGGTCTTTCATAAGGCTGCAGACAAGGCATTGGCCAGAGCGGGAGTCTCACTGCACTGTTCAACTGGTGAAGAATCTGCTTCCAAACTCGTGGTTTTTCATGGGATTCAATCTCTTGTGGATTGTTGGACTGAAGGCCTCACTTTCTTGTTAACTGTTCGGAGTTCCTTGTCATATGGTCTTCAACATAAGGCAACTCACGACATGAGCATGGAAGTTGCATCATCAAAACCAGCAAGAAAGAGCCTCTGTGAACAACTTGGAAGTCAGATTTTATGTAATCTATTCACAGAAGTGACCACCCATCACCTTTGCCATATACTATTGGTTAGAAGCATGCCACAGGTCTCGTCCACACTCCAGGGAAGGGAACTTACACAAGGGTGTAATACCAGGAGGAGGGACGCATTGGGAGCTGCCTTAGAGTCTATCTGCCACTTTCAGTTTAACCATATGACATCATCTCAAAGCATTTTTCAAAGTAGTTCTTTCCATTTATATTCCACCTACAGACACTAAAATCATCATCAATAATTTTTATTGCCACACATTTTGTTTATTGCTAATTTATAGGTATAAAGTGTGTCTTCTAGTTGTAGTTTTAACTAATATTTTTCTGATTACTACTGAGGTTTAATATTTTTCCACAGGTTTAAGAGTTATTCTTGTTTCCTACTCAGTAAAATTATACTTCAGGTCTCTTGCCCTTTTTTCTATTGTATTATTTGTGTTTACTTATTGATATTTCAGAAGGTTTTGTTGTTGTTGTTGTTGTTGTTAATCTAGATTCTACTATCCTGACTATTTTATGTGTTGAAATTTCTTATCTCTATTTGTAGCTTCTAGTTTCACTTCCTTCTTGTTTTCATACGATTCTTTAAATCTTAATTTTTATATTTGAATTTATCAGTCTTTTACTGAAATTTTTTGTTTTGTGAAGGATAATTTTACTTATGCTAAAGCTATAAAGATATTATCCTATAGCTTCTAAAACATTCTAAAATAGTTTTATATACATTTAAGTCTTGAATCCACTTGGAACTGACTTTTTTTTTTTTTTTTGAGACAGAGTCCTGTTCTGTCACCCAGGCTGGAGTGCAGTGGCATGGTCTGGGTTCACTGTAACCTCTGCTTCCCAGGTTCAAGTGATACTCCTGCCTCAGCCTCCTGAGTAGCTGGAATTACAAATCCACACCAACATGCCCAGCTAATTTTTGTATATTTAGTAGAGACGGGGTTTCACCATGTTGGCCAGGCTGGTCTTGAACTCCTGACCTTGTGATCCACCTGCCTCAGCCTCCCAAAGTGCTGGGATTACAGGTGTGAGCCACCATGCCTGGCTGGAACTGACATTTATGATTTAAAGAAGACATCAATTTTTTTTCCTAAAAAATCATTTGTCCCAGGAGCACTGATGGAGTAATCTATCTTTCTCCAGTAGATTTCAATGCTATCTCTGCCATATATCAAGTGCCTCATATGTATGGGTTTATTTCAAAACATGTTCTTCTCTTTCATTGTGCTATTGCTTTAAATTTATACCGATATACTACCACCTTATATGCTCAAACTTTGCAATAATTCTTCAGATCAAGTAGGGCAAGAACTCACTGCATCTCTGAAATCATTCATCTTTAGGATTGTCCTAGCTATTTCTAAAAATGCTACTATAAGCTTCTCAACTTTATGTCAATAAAAGACTTTCCTGGGAATTTTTATTGACATTCCATTGAATTTTAGATTAATATGTGAGGAATGATATTAAAGCTAGCCCTTACATGGTATTTACTATGTGTCAGGTGCTCTTTTAAGTACATTTATGTAATATTTTCCATAATTAAACCAAGGCCAAGAGAGAGGTTACACAGATTATACATTAAATAATACTGAGATTACACAACTAATAAGTAATAGGGTCAAAACTTAAGTACAGGTGATCTCACTCCAGTAACTCTATTCATAACCTTTTGTTGATACTGCCTGTGTCTGCTTTCTAAGACATCTGTGGTAAAATACTACAAACTGGGTAACTCAAAACAACAAAACTTGTTTCCTCATAATTCTATAGGCTAGAAGCCTGGTGTCAAGGTAGGAAATTTATCCATGTGCCCCCTGAAACCTGTATGATAGTGATCCCTTCCTTGCCTCTTCCAGCTTCTGGTAGTCCCAGATATTCCTCAGCTGTAGCAACATAATTCCAATCTCTACCTCCAACTTTACCTTATTTTCCCTTTATTCATGCTCATTTCTGTATCCAAATAACCCCTTTTTATAAGTTTATCTGTAATACTGAATTAGGGTTTATCCCAAAGAACCTCATTTTAAATTGATAACCTTTGTAAAGACTGTATTTTTTAATAAGGTCATATTCTGAGGTACTGGGGGTTAAAACTTCATCATGTCTTTCTGGGGGAATATAATTTAACCCATAAAACTGCCTCTAATTTATAGTTACAGTTTTATGATACTGCATATTTCTATCTATGAACATGGTATAGCTTTCCACTTACATATCTTTATTTAAATTCCTTAAATATTTCAGTAATTCCCTTCATAAAGTTTTTAGACATCTTTGTTATATATATTTACAAGTAGCTTATGTATTAGTTTTCTATTGTTGCTGTAACAAATTATCACAAACTTGGTGGCTTAAACCAACACAAACTTATCATCTTACAATTCTAGAGGTTAGATGTCCTAAAATCAGAGAATCAGTAAGGCTATGTTTTTTCTAAAGGCTCTAGGGAAAAATCTGCTTCCTTGTCTTTCCCTGAGAATTCTGTTTCTTGATTGTTTCATAGTGCTCACCTATAGATTTTTCTAAGATTATTTTATTTATTGGAAGATTTTTAACTACTGATTCAATGTTTTAATACTTATAGAACTATTTGTGTTTTCTATTTATTCCTCAGTCACTTGGGTAATTATATTTTTCATCACCAACCTCTCCTTCAGTCAATAGATTATAGCTCTGGAAATCTGGCTCAGATGTGAAAACTGGGCAAAGGATAATAATTTCATTGTGGTGGTTGCCCTCAGCTTGCTGACCATCTATTATTGATTTCTTCTGATGATTTAGAACCCTATTGGCTACCCATATAGGGATATCAGTGCTATTGTCCATATCTATAAATCTCTACAACTCAGTCCCCGTTGGCTGCCACTCTAACTTAGTCACTCATTACAATAGTTGTATCCACTAGGCTTCTGATGGTTCGGTAGTGTCATCTTACTTCTATTGTTCTGGGGTCTATTATTCATACTGCTACCAGTGAGTCTCGTTCTATAGTAGCCTTTCATTCCAACATCCCTGGCCTATACAGCAGAGTACCAGTGAAATCTATGATGCTTCTGGTGTTCTTTTCACCAATGCATATCTGATAGTCTTGGTAAAGGGAACATATGCCATGCTTTTCCATGTTTTCCAATTTAACATAGTTTTCCAATCTAATTATTTCCCTGAGCCTTTTAATACCTTTTTCTGCTTTCTACCATGGATTTCTAGTACTTTCATCACTGAGCATGAACAGAAGCCATTCTAGTAGCAAGTTCACACCATCTCCAGGGGTCCTTGTCAAGGTTCTAAATTTTGTATTTCAGGAAAGCATTCTAAAATCAACAAACTCTTCCTTATTCAATTTTAAGTTCTGACCTCCATCATGCACCCTCACAACACAGACTCACATATGCTTTCCTGGCATCTGCTAGTAAATATTGGCTACATCTTCTCAAGGGTATGGTCTTTTTCTTCCCTTATCAGGCCTAGTATATTCCCAGTTGGGTTATTTAGCAACTTAACCCTAGTTACGAGCCTAGTGGGCAGGAGAAGTGAGAGAAGATTCTGAAGAGACACATGTTATTCTGGGGAAAGGGTCTTCTGCATTAGCCAGAAGCAAAGGGATGAGGTGCTAACTCTTAATTCATAAGATAGCCTACTTAGGGACACTCAGATAATTCCTAGATGAAGGTTTGTGGAAGGGAAGATGAATCTAGAGGTTCCCATTTCAAGTGTCAAGGTCTCGCTCTTATTCCCACCTGAGGGCCTGACATTGGTATAGTAGACTTGCTTTGGTTGTAAGTTTACTCTTTGGAGCTCAAGTACTCTCTGATTAAGTCATAGGCAAATTGCTCAGTTTTCTCTCCTCTCTTACTGAAAGAGGTGTGATCCTTTTTACAGGCTACAGAAGAGGCCTCTGGCTTTCACCTTTGGCTTTCAAAACAGCCTTTTATTCATTCTTAGTCTCTCAGTATCTTTTTTTAGAGCTTCAGTAGAGCATAGAAATAGCTATCCAATTACATTGTCTTTTACTATTTCCAACATGTTTTACAAATGTCTAATACTTCACACCAGCTAATGCATTCCTTTCTAACAAAATATCCCAAATCATCACCAATGAAAGATTTACAACTTGACCACCACCTTTATCCTCAGCCTATCTGTGCACCTCCTACCACCTGTGATGGGATCCTCATTGCCAGCTGAGCCATAAATAATACGACTCCAAAATCCCATCTTAATACCAGCTTTCTTGACCTACTTCTGGCACCCACTGCCAAAATTTGAGTTATTCAAGAAGCTGATCCTGAGACAGAGTTTAACGTTTAGGCTGTTTGTTAGAAAGTATTGTGATTAACACCTGAGAAAGGGAAAGAAGAACTGTGCAGAGAAATTGATTTGCAATGCAAGTCAAAGAACTCCCACTGACCCTACAGGGAGCTCTGAAAAGGAACTGACCCATCAAAATTGTCCCACATTAAACCAAAATAGCTGGCCTATATACCTCCATCTGAATCAGTCATTGGATATTCCCTATAAAAGGGTGTGAGCTTGGCCAAGGTGGTTCTCTGTAGCTGAGGTGGGACCTAAAGGGGTTGACAGCTGAAGTTGCCAAAAGGGGTACATTCAGCAGCTAGGGCAACAAAGTCTTGAAAGAAAAATCTGGGCAGTGCAGGTCCATGTCCACCAGAGTTGGTTCTTTCAAACAGCTAATAAAACTGACTTTCATCTGACATGTCTGACCCAAAAGTAAATAATGTAAATGAGACCAAAAAAGGTCAAAAATATTAGGAAAAAATAGGACAAAACTAAGGGAAAAAATTTCTAAAGTAGAGTACTATGAAAAAATTTATGCCAACATATTGAAAATTATTACATATCAAAAATAACTCAAGAAAAAGTAGAAATACAGAATAAATCCCTACTTTTAAAAGAGTGAGTTCATATTTAAAACATCTACCCCTCAAAATCATTATGCCCAAAGTATGTTCTATTAAACTGTGAAATAATTCTAAAGTTAAACAAACTCAAAGGATAAGAAAAACAAGAATATTCCCAAACACATTTGTAAATTTTTACATAATGTATTATATGATCCCAATTAAACAAATGATAATTATATAGCATTTCACATGTATTACATATGCTAATATAACCTAGTATTGATAGATATTAATATATAATATATTTAAATATAATCCATACTACATGTAATTATTTTACACACATATTGATACACACACATATAACAGGAAATATAGAAACCAAATATCCATAAGTTAACAGTGGTTGTCTAAGAGTCCTGAAATGATGGGTCCCTGTTATTTTATCTTCATGGTTTTCTATATGTTACTAATGTCTATAATGAATGTGAATTACTTCAATTGGGAAAATTTATTATTTCTAGTAAAACTAAAATATATATCTCTACTCACAAAATTTTTTTTTATGAGACAGAGTCTCACTCCGTCACCAGGCACCAGGCTGGAGTGCAGTGACGTGACCTCGGCTCACTGCAACCTCCGCCTCCCGGATTCAAGCAATTCTCCTGCCTCAGCCTCCTGAGTAGCTGGGACTACAGGCATGCACCACCACACCCAGCCAATTCTTTTGTATTTTTAGTAGAGACGGGGTTTCACCATGTTGGCCAGGATGGTCTTGATCTCTTGACCTCGTGATCTGCCCACCCCAGCCTCCCAAAGTGCTGGGATTACAGGCATGAGCCACCATGCCCAGCCTACTCACAAATTTTTAATAGCAAATTCAATCAAAAGACTCATGAAAATTTTGCTTAACACATTTATTCTTTGGAACAGATGGTTTAATGGGCACATTATCCATTCATCTAGATTTTCTAAGTTCTACTGTCTGTAACAGAAAAGCAAAATTCATGGAGCATCTAATATCTGCCCTCCAATAAAGCATTAAAACAGGAGCCCGAAACCTAGGTCCCAGTCCCAGTTCTGGTACTAACTTGCTGTGAAATTTTAGACAAGTCATTTAAATTCTCTGATTTTCCATTTACCCATCTATAAAAGAGAGAAACTGGGTTATAGTGTCCTAATGTCCTTTCCAAATCTAAAACCCTGTCATTTTCTAAATGCCTTCATTGGGTTAACCCACTAACTGAACAGAGAATCTAAACATAAATCTTCTTTTTGAACAGAGTTGGGTTATTTCCTGTAAGTCATAGTTGACACGTGTATACATGTCATGTATCAATGTCATGATTTAATTTTAGGAAAAGCAGTTTCCCTAAATATGAAAAAGAAAGCCCTAGTATGCACAATTTAACAATGAGTGGTTAAAAAAAAAATCTACTCCCTACTAAATGCAGGACTCTAGCATAAATATAATGAAAAACATGAAGAAAATATATATTACCTGCTTTTAAAAATACTGCAGTGTAGTAAATATTGATAAGTATACAAATGTCCATAATACAAGTTTCATAGTACAAGAAAAAACATAGTATTCCCTTGACATTTGAGGATTTGGAGTTCAGTTTTAACTATTCACAAGAAAGTCTGAAAGCCTGTATGTCATAATTTGCCAAGATATTTTTGTTGGGGAGTAATCCAGAACCTCTTTCACAGAATTACCTAAGCCAAACTGGCGTTCTGGAAGCTTGTTTTTAACAGATGTCAGTTGCCAGTATAATGCAGCACATGTCATATCTTCAATAAGATTTAACATTCAATAAAATATATTTATTTTATATGAAATATATTATTTGTATGTATTTTAATAGCTCCCTCTGTAATGAAAAGATTGTATTTTCAAATTATTTTTTACATCAATGTGAATTTCCTCTTGCTTTTTATAGAATCTAATATTAAGCTCCCTGTTTCACAGTTGACATCTTTGAGAAAAAAAATTGATTTACAGTATATTCATTTGTAATGTTGCATAGCTAATAATAACAATGGCTGACATTTATTGAGTGATTACTATTTTTCTAGCACATGTAAAAGTATAGGCTCTGGAGCCAAACTGCCTGAATTTCAATCCGTTTTCCACCTCTTAGTAACTACATGTTATTTGCTTTTCCAAATCTTAAGTGAGTCACCGAAAAATGGGAGTTAAAATAACACCCATTTTAGAGAGTTGTGATGAAGATTAAACAATTAAATGTGGGTAAAGGGATTAAAACAGTGCTTGGCATATTGTAACTGCTCAGTGATAGTTATTACTATTATTATTGTTGCTATCACTTATCCCTACAACAATCACGTGACACATTTACTATTACAGTTCTTATATATTGGTAAGTAACTTGGGCATAGAGAAGTCTAGCATTGTTCTCAAGTGGCAGGGATAGTCAATGGCAGAACTGGGTTTCAATATAGGCAATGTAACTTCAAGAAGCATAATCCTGATCATATATTTATTATTAATTACAAATATTACAACTACAAATATTTATTAAGCATCAAACATGCTCCAAGTTTTGGCCTAGAAATTGGGTATACAATGGGAAACAAAATCACTGCTCTACTGAAACTTATATTCTACCAGGGGAAAGACAGGAGGAGATGGACAGAGGCATTAAACAAGCAAACAAATAAATGAACACGATCATTTCAGATGGTGATAAGTTATCAAAATAATGATACTAAAATAGGATAATGTGAGGGTGACTGAAATGATTGGGGTAAAGGCCAGAGGAGAATTTACATAGGGTGATCAGGGAAGACCTCTCTGAAAAGGACATGTGAGCTGAGATCTGAGTGATATGGAGTCACCATGAGATGACCTAGAGGAAGAACTCCCCAGGCAATGGTAAAAGCATGTGCAAAGCCTTACAGGAGGGAAGACATTTGGGTTTATTAGGAAACAAAAAGGAAGCAAATAGTTGGAGATAATAAATAAGAAGGAAAGCAGTATAAGAGGAAATCATGAGGGACTAGGTCATGAATGGTTGATTTAAATGGGTGGATGAATGGATGGATGAATGAATGAATGAATGAATGAATGAATGAATAGATAGATAGATAGATAGATAAACAAAAAGATCAAGCCAAGCATGGTGGCTTACACCTGTAATCCCAGCACTTTGAGAGACCAAGGCAGGTGGATCACCTGAAGTCAGGAATTCAAAACCAGCCCTGCCAATGTGGTGAAACGCTGTCTCTACTAAAAATACAAAACTATGCTTGGCATGGTGGCAGGCACCTGTAATCCCAGCTATTCAGGAGTCTAAGGCAGGAGAATCACTTGATCCCAAGAGGTGGAGTTTGCAGTGAGCCAGGATCACGCTATTGCACTCTAGCCTGGGTGACAAGAATGAAACTCCATCCAAAAAAGAATACAAGGCACTGAAATACAAACATTTTTAAAATTAAAATAAAAAGCAAACAAATATCCTTGCCCCAAGAGAGCTTTACATCAGAGATAAGCAGACAATAAATAAACATATTAAGTAAAGAATATGGCAGCTTCCATGTGGTGTTGGGCCTGTGGGTAAACAGAAGTCAAGAATGGGGTTGGGGAACCTCCTCCTAGATTTCAGAGGATATATGGAAATGCCTAGATGTCCAGGCAGAAGTTTGTGCAGGGGCGGGGCCCTCACAGAGAACCTCTGTTATGGCAGTGTGAAAGGGAAATGTGGTGAGGGAGCCTTCACACAGAGTCCCCCCTGGGACAATGCCTAGTGGATGTGTGAGAAGAGGACCACCGTCCTCCAGACCCCAGAATGGTAGATCAACAAACAACTTGCACTGTGTGCGTGGAAAGCCACAAACACTCAGTGCCAACTTGTGAAAGCAGCCAGGTGTGGGGCTATACCCTGCAAAGCCAAAGGGGTGGAGCTGTTTAAAGACATGAGAATCCACCTTTTGCATCAGTGTGACCTGGATGTGAGACAGAGAGCCAAAGGAGAGCATTTTGGAACTTTAAAGTTTAATGACTGCCCTGTAGGATTTTTGACTTGCATGAGGCCTGTAGCCCTTTTGTTTTGGCCAATTTATTCCATTTAGAATGAGTCTATTTACCCCCATTCCTGTGTCCCCATTGTATCTAAGAAATAACTAACTTGCTTTTGATTTTACAGGCCCACAGGCAGAAGGGACTTGCCTTATCTCAGATGGGGCTTTGGACTTGGACTTTTGCTGGAATGAGTTAAGACTTTGGGGACTGATTGTGTTTTGAAATGTAAGGACATGAGATTTTGGAGGGTTTGGGGCAGAATGATATGGTTTGGCTGTGCCCCTACCCAAATCTCATCTTGAGTTGTTCTCAAAATCCCCATGTGTTGTGGGAGAAACCTCGTGGGAGTTGATTAGATTATGGGACAATTCCCCCATGCTGCTCTCATGATAGTGGGTGAGTTCTCATGAGATCTAATGCTTTTAAAAGGAGCTTTTCCCTCTTCACTCTGCACTTCTCTCTCCTGCTGCCATGTGAAGAAGGACATGTTTGCTTCCCCTTTTGCCATGATTGTCAGTTTCACGATGCCTCTCCAGCCATGTGGAACTGTGAGTCAGTTAAACTTCTTTCCTTTATAAATTACCCAGTCTCAGCCAGGTCTTTGTAGAAGTTGAGAATGGCCTAAAGCAATTGCCCATTGAAACTTTGCTGCACATGATGTCTGGTTTGGAGGAACTCTAAGCACAGTGCCTTCAGAGGACTTGGGGTGGGTAAGTTGACCTGAGGTGTTTGTGGCAACTTAGAAACTATCTGAAGTAAAATAACCATAAGGACCTAATGGGCAAAAATGACCATCCCTGCAACAACCCAGTGAGCATCACCCTGGACAAGAGCAACATCTTCTGACATAAGCAGTCATAGCTCTGTGACCATTTGTTGCTACATTTCAGTCTCCTATTTCTGTTTTTCCCAGCCTCTGATTCCTAGTTCCTCTCGTGCTTCAGACCATAACGTCTTCCAGTGACTTCCAAGTCCTTAAATTTGGCTGCCCTTCAAGACCCCACCTTTCAGATGATGACCTATGTGCTTCTCCCTCACTGCTTTCTAGGACTAAGACTGCACACACTCTGGTTTTCCCTCTGCCCACTGGCCTCCAGCCAGATCCAACAATAGGAAAAAGTCTCCCAACTTCCAAACAACAGCTCTAAAACTGAATTTCAGAACAAAGCCAGAATATCAACTCAAAGCTGACTGAGCAACAAGAAAACGTTTTGAGGTGATAATCCCAGTTCCTACCTTCTTTTTCCCATGCCCCCTCCCCCATATTACCTGGAAGCACAGCCAGGTTCTAGCGTGGCAGCCTGCCCATCTGCTCAATGCCTGAAACAGAAATTAAATCCTCTGTTCATATGGTTCACAAGCTGGATGACTAATTTCAAAAGAGACCAGTAATTTATTTGAATAGAAATTGAGGTCATTTCGGCAGGATTTAAATACTTTATTCCTAGCCAATTTTTCTAATTGACTTTAAGAAATCTTGCTCTCTAAGAAGCTGGAAGTGCATCAATGTCCTAATCTGACTTCATTCCATTTGTTTAGTCAGGCTTTCTGTTCTTCTACCATTCCTCCATATGTTAATTGAATATTGAATATTTATGCTACATACTACACAGCACTTTTTTGCACTTGTATTAATTTATTTTCATGATATTATACTTAAGAGGAAAAACAAATCAATCAAATGACCAGGAATCAATGTTAAATGAGTCAAACTAAAGTCCCAGTTTGTCCTTTCCTTTCTGTCCTTTTCTGACTAACTCTAACCTTGGCTCTCAGCTTAGAGACCTCTTATTCCAGTGACTTTTTCCTGAACCAACCATAGAACAGAAGTAGGTCCTCCTTATCTGGGCTTCCATTGTAGCCCATCCGTTATGTATCACAGGACTGAACAATTCTACACTATTTCTCTGCATTTTTTATTATATTCTTAGTGCCATGAGGGCCAAAAACATCATCATATTGACCAGGTGTTACCACAACCAAGAACAGAGTCTGGCAGTTAAGCACTTAATGTTCAAATGAATCAGTGTATGGAAGAAACAGATAAATGAACACAGGGCAGGGACAGAATGGGAATAAAATAAGAGGGTCCACGCTGGTGGACATAAAAGAGTCAACGTAATGGTGCACTGTGCCTGACTCCCTGGCATGTGTTTGCTGTTGGTGATATCAATTGTGGATGGATTGGTGAGACTTAAGGCTTCAGGATAAGATTAGTAACTTCACTGTCAATACTATGGGCATACTGTTTTTTTCTGTCCACTCTATCACTTCCCCATGCTCTACTATACACTTCCCTCTTTCTTGATCATTAATTTCTTATAAGCAACTCTACTATTGTCCATTGAGGGCAGTTGTTTCTCACTTCAAAGACACTGGAATAACCTATCTCAGGATAATGTCTCTTTATAAACTTGGACTTTTCTGTATTGTATTTTGCCAAATTCTGCACATACCTCTTTATTTAATACTATAAGTATATGTTTTTCTGGCCTGAATTTTAAAGTTAGTTTTTCTAAATTTAAAAAATAAAATCTTAAATGCCCCTTATGCTATTTGACATGGAATGTTTTACCTTCATGAAGGGGATGCAGGGTCTTTTTCCCAATATATATTTCAGCATGTCATGGATGCCCAAGTGTCTGGGAAACCCTAGAGTCTTGCTTATAGAATGTGGTCCAAACTAGGCAATTACTTGATGTCTCTCTGTTCCTAAAAATACATGTAACCAAGAAAAGGGAATTATTTTTAACTGTAGGTGAGTCTCTAATGAATGTGCACAGTAGATTTGAAAGATTAACCTGTATGAAGGTTCAAAACAAACTAACGGTAACTGATTACATAATATATAAACCACAGAGAGAAAAGCAAATGCTTAAGGGTGGATTTTTTGTAATTTATGTAGCTTTGATTATTTGTATTTTAGCTTTCTTTAAATAACTCATCAAGAACTGTTGAAAACACCCTCTCTTTCCCACATAGGAAATACATTTCTTAGTTTGTGGAAGGACTTGCTAGCTCTCTAACATATTGTAGGTGACATTTTGTGTGACAGCAAAAATATGTGAAACTTTCATAAATTATATTTTCTAAATTAACTGCAAATAAAAAATGATAATCTCTCAGATGCTATTTTACTTTTATAGGATAACATCAGTAACTATCATATTAACAACTAAAAATGCAGCCAGGCGTGGGGGCTCATGCCAGTAATCCCAGCACTTTGGGAGGCTGAGGCAGGCAGATTGTTTGAGGCCAGGAATTCAAGATCAGCCTGGGCAACATGGTAAAATCCCATCACTACTAAAAATACAAAAATTAGCCGGGCATGATGGCATGTGCCTGTAATCCCAGCTACTCAGGAGGCTGAGGCACGAGAATCGCTTGAACCCAGGAGGCTGAGGTTGCAGTGAGCTGAGATTGTGCTACTGCACTCCAGCCTGAGTGATAGAGCAAGACTCTGTCTCAAAAAAAAAAAAAAAGAACTAAAAATGCAATAATTTGGCCTGAGCAATGAGTTTAATTTTTTTGGCCATTGTTTGTTTTTGAATAAACAAAGGTTAACAATGAGGTTAATTTTTTTGACCTCTGTTTGTCTTTGTCTTTGAAATACAAAGACAACTGAGGTATACCCATATGCTCAAAGAGCTTTCAAAACAAGTACAGGAGAGAAGAGAAACAACCAGACAGAACATGATCAGCCACATTAGGAAAGGCACCAACGTACACGATTTGGTGGGAGTAAGAGCTACATAGGGGAGAAATGGGAAAAACATCCAAACACCTAGGTTAGTTCCCAATCATAAAGAAATACAACATAGTTAAGAAATAAACTGGTCTGAGGGTATAATCACTAGAGGTGCCTATGCAGAGAAATGGCAGGATTGGCTGTGTTTCAGGAAGGCTCCTCTGGCAGTGAATGCAGGCCTCCCATGGATGTTGGGATAAAATCCCAAATCTTTGACATGGTCTACAAGGCCCTGCGACCTTTCTCATCTCCTTTCTCTCCATAGTCTTCTTGCTCTGCAGGCACACATGAGTTCTCTCAGACTGGCGGGGCACTAGGTTGCTTCCTGTTCTCCCATGCCCCACCCCTACAGCCAGTTAATATCTACTTCTCCCTTTACAACTTAGCTAAATGTCACATCCTCAGGAAAACTGTCCCATACCACCAAGCATGTTTCTCCTTTTTCTTTGAATTTTATCAATTATCCTAATGGTGGAATTGGTGTTTACCATGTCCCTCTGCCTATTACAGGTAAGAAAATTGAGTCTCAAAGAGGTTTCTTTTACCCTATTAGAAGACAAAAGAATGAGGAGAGCAAATTGAGGTACACAGAGCTATTTGCTCCAGATTAAAGAAATGTTTCCAGTATTTAGTTGGTGTTATGCAATGATTTCTTATTTGCAGTTTTTGGATTAGACAAAGTCAATATGTCTTCTCCCATAATAACTAACCATTGTACAGAGATTTATAAAATTATAAGGATTTATAATTTTCACTGTATAGAGATTTATAATTAAAAGGCAGAGTGTCCCAGACTGCAGGATGTTACACCTGTTCAAAGGCATGAGGATTAAAGGGCTGAGAGAGCACGGTGCACTCATGCAACTAAAAGAAGTTCTATACAATGAGATCATAGGCTACAAGGGGAAGAGTCAAGATTACCTGAGTCAGGAGCCCCACGAGTCATTCTGGCAGATGTCCTCATTGTCCAACCAGATCATCCCGGTACCACTGTTCCAGTCCATGCTGATCACATCCTAATACCCACATCTGTGACTCTGCACCTGAGAGTTTTCTCTCAGCCCTAAGAAAGGTAGCCTCAGAGCTCTAGGGAGTTCATGCAGCAGGAGCAGCCCTTGACTAATGACTAATGGGAACTAAAGGAAAAACAAATACGTCCAGCTTTCCTGCCTCACAGGGGAAATCGCTTTTACTGTGTCTTGCACTATTATCCAGAAGTCCCTGCCAAACTGAATCTCTGCCACCAACAGGTCAACAGAAGTGATTCTGAACCCTTTATTAGTTTCTTTCCCTTTCCCATCTCACATCCCTACTCCCCTGCCAGTTCTTCCTGAGATCATTTCCCAAAAGAACTACTCACACTTACATCCTTGCTCAGGTTCTGCTTCTCGGAGAACCCAGCCTAAAATGCCATGTGAAAGGATTTGGACTCTATTGTGAGGACAATGGAAAGCCACTGACAAGTGTATAGGGTTTTTGGCTACAAACAACAGAAAGTAACTCCACCTATATAAACCAGAAAGTCAAACAATTTGTTGGAAAAATGCAAGGAAACTCATAGACGCAAAGGACACAGTAATAGCCCAAGCCTCGGGAAAGGCAGGGAGCCAGGGAGTCATGAGGATTTCAGCGAGAAATATTATATGGCACTGCCAACAGAATGACTGGGCTCCAACTGTACATCACTCTTCTCAGGACTCTGATTTCCAGGAGAGAATAATAACTCATTGACTGATTTCCTTGGGTCCTCTGCCCAACATTTTATTGGAAGTGAGCAGAACAACTTAATGAAGAGTTCCATGAAGATCACTTACAATGCTGAGGGGAATCTTCCAAAACAAAAAGTGAAGCTGGGTGTGGTGGCATATACCTACAGTCTCAGCTACTCAGGAGGCTGATGCAGGAGGGTTGCTTGAGCTCAAGAGTTAGAGGCTACAGTGAGCAATGTTCACAACATTGCACTCCAGCTTGGGCAATAGAGATCCCATCTCTGAGAAAAAAGGAAAGAAAAGAAAAAGTGAGACGTTACAAGCTATGTCAGAGGGTAAGAATGCTGGGAAGGCAGAAACAAGTGGTAATAATAGAATCAGATTACATTTTACAAATATTATGCCAACATTTGAAATATTATACTGAAACATTACCTTCTCTGGTCATACTTCTGTTTGTAACCAAATTATACAAAGACTACAGTTTGTAACAATGTATCTAGTTTTTTAATTGACATATTGTTCCAATATAAGAAAATGCATAAATTTTATGTGTACAGTTCTGTAAGTTTTAATAAATGTACACATATGTAATCACCACTCTAATTAAGATATAGAATATGCTCATCACTTTCAAAAATTTCCCTCATGCCCATTTCTAATCCATAGCAACTCCTTATACACCATCACTCTCATTTCTAACACTGTAGCTTAATTTTTTCTGGTCTATAACGTAATACAAATTGAACTATATAGAAAATACTCTTTTGTGGTTGGCATCATCCACTAGGCATATTTTTGAGATTAATCAATATGGCTGTGAGTATCAATAATTGTTTTAATTACCCTAAAGTTTTTTATTATATTAAAATGATAATTTGCTTATTCACCTATTGATATGTACTTGAATTGTATCAAGTTTGGAGCTATTATGAGTGAAACTGCTGTAAATATTCTTATACAAGCCTTTTTTACATATGTATATTTTCATTTCTTGTTGAGCAAATACTTAAAAAGAGAATTAGTATATTATGCATTGACTAGTTATTGAGAATAGGCTCAGGGCAATATTAGAAACAGAAAGACAAGGTAAGAAATTTATATAATAATCCAGGTGAGGTCTTGAGCTAAGGTAGTTCTATTAATCAGCTCAGGCTTCCATAACAAAATACTATAGATTGAGTGGCTTAACAATCTATTGTATTTATTTCCTCAAAGTTCTGGAGGCTAGAAGTCCAAGATCAGAGTGCCAGTAAGACTGAGTTCTCCTGAGGGCTCTCTTCATGGCTTGCAGATGGCTGCCTTCTTGCTGTGTTCTCACAAAGAGGGAGATCTCCATCATCTCTTTTCCTTATAAGGGCACATGACCTCATTTAACCTTAAAGGCTCTATCTTTTTTTTTTCCTTTTTTTGAGATGGAGTCTTGCTCTGTCACCAGGCTGTAGTGCAGTGGCGCAATTTCAGCTCACTGCAACCTCTGCCTCCTGGGTTCAAGCAATTCTCCTGTCTCAGCCTCCTGAGTAGCTGGAACTATAGGCACACACCACTGTGCCCAGCTAATTTTTGTATTTTTAGTAGAGTCAGGGTTTCACCATGTTGTCCAGGATGTTCTCTATCTCTTGACCTCGTGATCTGCCTTTATCAGCCTCCCAAAGTGCTGGGATTACAAAGACTCTATATTTAATACAGTTATACAGGGGGTTAATCTTTAACATACGAATTGAGTTGTGGGGGACAAAATTCAATCCAAGCATTAGTAGATAACAAAAAGATGGAAGAGGGAGAAAGCAGAAAAGGGATAGGGATAAAACTCAGACATATTTTAAGTGTAGATGTACATCTGAAAAGATTTGTTGATGGATTACCTGGTATATCTGGTTAGCAAAGAAGAAACTGATAATCAAAGTTTATGTTCAAGTTTGGGGCTGGGGCCACTGTGCTGAGTAGAGGTGTTCTTTAAGAAGGAAATAAACTTTTAAAGACCCAAATGCCCAAAACCACAACAGAGACAAAGCTCCCCTCCTGTTTGTGACAATACCCGAGCAGTCACACAATTTGGTTCCCAGAGCTAGCTAATCATTTCGGACCCCTCAAAACCAATAGTCTTTAAATATTCATCCAACAGTTATTTGGTAGAAGCAGGAAAAAAAATTTTTAATTAATGAAATTATATTAAAAATATAATTATATTTATACAACATAAAATTATAAAAATAGATTTACTTACTAATTTATTGCCACAGCCAAGTCTAGTTATAGCCAGAAAAAAACTGGGGAGAAGGAGCAGAGATAAAACATTTCTCCACTTTTGTGTAACATTTGTTTTCTCTCCAGTTTTCTTTATTAATTTTTTGGAAAGGGAATATTTTTAAAAGTCTAAGGACATATATTTAAGGTCTTGAAATTTTGTTAATAACATAGAACACTGTCTCTTGCATTTCAGTTACAGAATTTTTGCTGGGTCTATAGACTTTAAATCACTGCTATTGTACTCGCATCCAAGAAGACAGATCACAGTAAAACACACACACACACGTATACAAATATACACATATGTACACACTGGGAGACCAGGTGTACTGTCTATTTTGGCAAGAGAGAAAATATTATATTTTGCTGATTTCTTCCAGATATGTTTGCCTCTTTTTAGATCAGCACCCCCGGAAACTCTCCTCTTGCTGCTCCTCCACCCAGTCTTGCTCCTGCCCTTCTGCTGATCTCTGCAGGGCTGTGTTATTCAGCTCAGGTTTGGTGATGCAGCAGCAATGCATGGGGTTCTTCAGACAGTGGTCAGGCAGGCACCTTGGGGGAGTGGCCACACTGACCCCACTGGCAAGTGAAATGATGACTTCACTTCAACCCTGAAGCTGTTGTAGAGAGAAATCTTGAAGCCTGACTAGAGCCAGATAAACCTTGGCTTGAATCAGCACACATTCTGTGCTGTTTGGGCAACCCTCAGCAAGTACATGATCTTTCTGAGCCTTAGACGTTCATGTGTAAACTAATGAAACCTCGCCTGAGGAAGGCGTGTAGCCAGTTTCTCGCCTTGGGATAAAAAAATCTGTTCATGGGTCCTATTTGAAGATCTGGCATCTGTGCTAGTGGTAAGTAGCAAGTCAAATTCCATAAACAATGCCATCCCTGAATGACAATTTCACTTTTACTCCACTTCCTCTAGTCTCTACTCATCTTAGTCTTAACAATTGGCATGTCAATATACTAACTAAAAGAGTTGGATATGTGATGATTTTAGAAATGTTTGCTTCCCCACCCAGCTAAATATCTACTTCATGGAATCATAAGGAAGAAAATGAAATGATATGTAATTCTCCTAAATTCTATATGACATACATTTTTCATTGTGGTAATAAAAATCATAACATAAAATTTGCCATTTTCATCATTTTTTAAAGTACAGTTCAGTAGTAAGTGTATTTACATTGTTGTGAAACAGATCTCTAGAATTTTTTTATTTCATGAATCTGAAAGTCTATATCCATTAAACAATATTTTCCTTTTTCCCCTCCATTCTGCCCTTGGAAACCACCATTCTACTTTCTGTTTCTAAATTCAACTACTTCATATATCTCATATAAGTAGAATCATAGAGTATATGTTTGTCTTCTGTGACTGGCTTATTTCACTTAGCACAATGTCCCTCAAGTTTCATTCATGTGACAGGATTTTCTTCATTTTTAAGGCTCCATAATATTCTATGCATGTATATACCACGTTTTGTTCATTCATTTATACATCAAGAGTTGCTTCTTGGACAGGACTCCAGCCTGTGAGGAGCCCAGAGGGTTTGACACAGCAGCAGCTATTCTGGAGCACAGCCAGGGATACCCACCCCCAAGTATCAACACATTCTTCTAGGTGGCTTTGGCCTTTGTTTACTGTTGGACATGAACGGAAAAGGGAAGTCTTGCCCATGGGATGGGGCCAGTCTGTTCTGAGCACCTACTATCTGCTAGCCTCTTCCAAGGTCCCTGCCTGGCCACTCCCATTTGCAATGCATCCTGAGATGTCCAACTGGGGTGCTTCCTGATGTGGCCATTGCCATAGCTCCTTTGCTGGCAGACTTTGCCTAACCATGAGAGAACTTAAGCAGACAGGTAGGGACCTGTGGCCCTATGTGGGTGCATACTGACATGCACCCACCCACAGCCTCCTCCTACCGCTATACCGGTGCATGTGCAGGACCCTACCACCCTATTGCCACCAGTGCACACATGCACAGACCTCACCATCACCAACCCCCACCACCAACATACACATGCACACCCTGCTATGCTACCACTGTTGCTGGATCGTACATGTGCATGGATACCAACGTATTGCTGCCACTAGCTCAAGTATAAATGCCATCATTTCTCCCTGCCAGCATGCACACACACTATTGTGTCACACCAGCATGCACACACTCCACTGAATCACTGTCATTGCCAGCACATGCACACACAGACATCACCACATCACCATTGCCAGCACATGCACACTGACCCCGCAGCCCCACCATCCCTGGCACACATACATGTGTGCAGACCGTGCCACACTTCTGCCACTGGATCACTCACACACATGTGGAACTCGCTGTCATATGTGTGGCACATGCACCAACAAAGCACTTTTGCCAGCAACTCCCATTGGTGTGTTGTTGCCAGCCTAACAGTAACACATTGGCCCCTCCAGCACAGCAGGTGCATAAACTCAAGGGGTCAGAGAACAAAGTTGTCATCCTAGGAACAGCCCTCCAAGGTTAGAGCATGCAGCCCAGGGGTGCAGAGCTAAGCCTTGACCCCCTGAAATCATGCAGAAATGAAGCCACTAGACTAAACCCAGCTTATATGACAATCAAACCTCAAGGGCACTAAAGGATAAAAAAGCAGGGAAAAAAAACCTATCCAAAGGACAGCAACTCCAAGATCTGGCCCACACAGATGAGAAAGAACTAACACAAGAACTCTGGCAACTCAAAAAGCCAGAGTGTCTTCTTACCTCCAGATGACTACCCTAGCCCTCCAACAGTGGTTTTTAAACAGGCTGAAATAGTATACATAGAGTTGAGAATCTGGATAGCAATGGAGATCGGTTGGGAGAAAGTTGAAACCCAATCAAAGAAATCTAAGAAATCCAATAAAATGATTCAAGAGGTTAAAGGTGAAAGAGCCAATTTAAGAAAGAACCAAACTGATATGATAATGCTGAAATACTCACAACAAGGATTTCATAATATAATTAACAGCAGAGTAAATCAAGCTGGGGAAAGAATTTCAGAGCTTGAAGATTGGTTTCTCAAGTCAACTATGTCAGACAAATATAAAGAAAAAAGAACAAAAAAGAATGAACAAAACCTCCAAGAAATATGGGATTATATATAAGAGACCAAGTCTACCAGTCACTGATGTACCTCAAAGACAGTGAGAGACCAAGCAGTTTGGAGAATATATTTGAAGATATTGTCCAGGAAAATTTCCCCAATCTTGCTAGAGAGGTTGGCATTCAAATTCAGGAAATAGAACCCCTGTGAGATACTATAAAAGATGACCATCCCCAAGACATACGGTCATCAGATTCTCCAAGGTCAATATAAAAGAAAAAACATTAAAGGCAGTTAGAGAAAAGGGGTAGGTCATCTACAAAGGGAACCTCATCAGGCTAATAGCAGACCTTTCAGCGGAAGCCCTACAAGCCAGAAGACAGACTGGGGGCCTATATGCAGCATTCTTAAAGAAAAATTCCAACCAAGAATTTTATATACAGCCAAACCTTAGTTCATGAACAATGGAGAAATAAAATTCTTTTCGGACAAGCAAATGCTAAGTGAATTCATTAACACCAGGCCTGCCTTACAAGAGGTCCTTCACAGAGCGCTAAATATGGAAAGGAAAGACCATTACCAGCCACAACAAAAACAAACTTAAGTACATAGATAATTGACACTATGAAACAAGAACACAATCAAGTCTGAATACAATCAGCTAACAACATAACAGGATCAAATCCACAAATATCAATATTGACTTTGAACATAAATAGGCCAAATACCAAAGCCAAACACCGTATGTTCTCACTCATAGGTGGGTGCTGAACAACGAGAACACATGGACTCAGGGATAGGAACATCACACACTGGGGGCAGTTGGGGGGGTAGGGGAGAGACAGTGGAGGGTGGGGAGGGAGGGGAGAATGAGGAGTGATAACATGGGGAGAAATACCAGATATAGTATGCACCTAAAGTAAAATAAATAAATTTAAAACTTTAAAAAAAAAGAATGCATGCTAAAAAAAAAAAAAGCATGGAGTAGCAAGTTGGATAATGAAGCAATATCCTACTGTATGCTGTCTTTATGAGACCCATCTCACAAGCAATGACATTCATAGGCTCAGAGTAAAAAGATGGAGGAAAATCTACCAAAAAATGGAAACAACAAAAAAGAAGGAGTTGCTTTTCCAATTTCAGACAAAACAGACTTTAAACTAACTGATTGAAAAAGACAAAAAAAGGCAGTACATAATGATAAAGAGTTCAATTCAATAAGAAGACTTAACTATTTTATATATATATGTATATATATGTATATATATGTGTATATATATATGTATATATGTGTGTATATATATATACACACACACACCCAACACAAGAGCATCCAGATTTATAAAATAAGTTCTTAGAGACCTATGAAGAAACTTAGATAACCACATAATAATAGTGGGAGACTTCAACACTCTACTGACAGTATTAGATCGTCTGGGCAGAAAACCAACAAAGATATTTGGGACCTAAACTTGACACTTGACCAAAAGGAGCTAACAGACCTGTACAGAACACTCCACCCAACAGCAACATAACAGACATTCTTCTCATCTGTACATGACACATACTCTAAAATGGACCACACCCTCAGCCATAAAACAATTCTCAACAAATTCAAAAAAACCCCAAATCATACCAATCATGCTCTCAGACCACAAGACAATAAAAATAAAAATCAATACTAAGAAGATCTCTCAAAACAATACAATTACATGGAAATTAAACAAAATGCTCAAGAATGACTTTTGGTAAACACTGAAATTATGACAGAAATCAAGAAATTATTTGAAACTAATAAAAGCAAAGATAACACATACCATAATTCTATGACACAGCTAAAGCAGTGTTAAGAGGAAAGTTTATAGTGCCAAATCCCCACATCAAAGAGTTAGAAAGATCTCAGATTAACAACCTAATGTCACACCTAGAGGAACTTGAAAAATAAGAGCAAACCAACCCCAAAGCTAGCAGAAGAAAAGATAATAACCAAAATGAGACCTGAACTGAATGAAACTGAGATGTGGAAAACTATACAAAAGATCAATGAAACCAAAAGTTGGTTCATTGAAAGAATATATAAGATTGATAGACCACTAGCTAGACTAATAAAGAAAAAGGAAACATAAACACAATCAGGAATCACAAAAAGTGAACATTATCAATGACCCCCACAGAGAAACAAAAAACCTCAGAGACTATTATTTACACATCTATGCACACAAACTAGAAAATCTAGAAGAAATGGGAAAATTCCTGGCAATACACAATCTCCCAATATTAAATCAGGAAAAAATTGAAACCCTGAACAGACAAAAAATGAGTGTCAAAATTGAATCAATGATAACAACAACAACAAAAAAGAAAACTTCAGGCCAATATGCCTGATGAACATGGATTCAAAAATCCTCAACAAAATACTAGCAGACCAATCCAGCAGCACATCAAAAAGTTAATCCATCAAGACCAAGTATATTTCATTGCTGGGTTGCAAGGTTAGTTTAACATATACAAATCAATAAATGTGTTCATCACACAAACAGAACTAAAAACAAAAACCACATCATTATCTCAATAGATGCAGAAAAGGCTTTCAATAAAATTCAACATCTTCTCATGTTAAAAACCCTCAACAAACTAAATATTAAAGGAACGTATCTCAAAATAATAAGAGCCATCTATGACGAACTCACTGCCAACATCACACTGAATGGGCAAAAGCTATAAGAATCCCCCCCTTGAGAGTTTCACAGTAAGCACATGTGAACCCAGGAAGACCAAGCTCTGTGGGGAAGGGGCGTCCGCCAAAGGAAAACTAAGAAACAGAAAAAACTTCATCACCAACAAGCCGGACGTCCACTCAGACCCAATCTGAAAGTCGGCAATTACAAAGACGACAGGTGGATAAATCCAAAAAAATGGGAAGAAATCAGTGCAAAAAGGCTGAGAACACGCGAAATCAGAATGCCTCTCCTCCTACAGGGGATCGCAGCTCCTCATCAGCAAGAGAACAAGGCATGATAGAGAATGAGTGTAACGAACTGACAGAATCAGG